>JASDQU010688846.1:7070-23585 GCA_032191745.1 Picea mariana
TATATTTGGGTCAAATTCCGATGGCGTGTTCGACCCAATTGCCACTTTATATTGTCAGGAGAATGACAAACAACGAACCCCCTCAAACATTGTTTCACACGGCGTCGCTTTTCGATGCCATATATTTCGTCTCGGTTGCGACGTTTGATGCGGACATGTGTCATCTCAGATTTGACTATCCAAATCCCATATAGTCGTCGCTACATCGATGCCAGAGACATCGAAATTCTGATGTGCCATTTTGTCGATCTCCACTACATGGACACTATGGCAGCGACGCTTGGAACGTCGCAATACCAATGCCAGTTAATGTCGCTATTTTGATGTGTATGCAATATCGCTTGTGACGTGAACGCCATGGGATTTTCAATGTGTATGCAATCTCGCTTGCGACGTGAACGCCATGGGATTTTAGACGTGTATGCAATCTCTCTTGCGACGTGAACGCCATGGGAGCGATGCAATAGACGTCGAAAGACCGACGAACGATAATGTCGGATGAGCGACGGTAAGCTATGTATTAACGACATGTATGCCATGAGAGTGATGTCCATGGGTGCAATCATACCAGCGTTAATGCACCAGATCCCATCAAAACTCTGCATTTAAGCACACTTGGGCTATGGATGTTGTAATACCGATGACTTGTAGGTGTTTAAAAAAAAAATGAATGAATGAAAAAAAGGGATCAGAAGAAACCCTGTATATTTAAAAGAAAAAAACATACATGTATACTAGCATAAAAAACATTAAAAACTTTTAGTGAGTAGTTGTAGGAACTAAAGTTGAAGAACATCATGGAAGGGTGGATGGTAGTATTCAACAACGTACCCTTCTCTAACCTCCAAAATATGCTATTGACCAACAACCATATCAACCCAAGCTTCTAACAATGTATTAGCATCAAAATTTCTTTCTTTGTAAATATGATCGAAAGACAAAGTATTGAACAAGTTATAGGTCCCTCGAACCTCCTCTAGCAAAGTAGGAAAAATAAAGTTTGTGAAGCTTTGTTCAACTCTCATCCATTTAATCATTGTCATCAAATCACCAAATACTTGCGGCCTTATAACCCCTTTTTTACTAGCTAACAATAAAAGAAACTTGAACACCACTAGTTTTGCAAAATTGCTAGTGTCATGCTCTAACTTTAAATAATATTCCCTATTTATAAAAATAAATTCACCTACCCCACATATTCGAGGCTCTCCCTAAATTATGCCCAAGATCCATCCCTATATATTTATTCAATCATAATCTCCCTAGTTGTTTTATCATGTTTTTTCTCGAGGAAAGTTATTTCAAATGATGATCCCTTGAGTTGCACATTGCAGAGAGAGAATATATTTATCTTCAAATAAATTGGCATTCTTGGCTAGCCAGATACTTTGTGAGAGAATCAGAGGCAAATATTTATATGATTTTACTACAGGTTTACCAAACAAATTCCTAATTCCTTCCTCTATAGTACTTACATACCACACATTGTTTAAACATGTTATCACTTCTATTTCTCTCCAAACTTATTTAGTATAGGAGCACTCCAATACCAAATGAATATTGGTCTCATAAAAAACACACAGAGGGAGAACCTCCCTAGCCTGGATCTAATTATTATTTGTAGATTATCCCACATCAATGCTTTGTTGTTTAAGAGGAACCATTTACATAACATAGTGTGCCTCTAGGATAGGTAGCACCCGAATAGATTTGCCTTTAGTACCTCACATATCAAGCCTTTGGAGGACATAGAAATAGAAGTTCAAGGCTAACAATGTCCACCAACATTATATATATGCTTCATAATAAACATAGGTTTTTCCATAGGGAAATATCTTCCACAACAAGGAAAGGTTTTGCAAAAGGAATAAACTTTCCAAAATGAGTGCTCACATGCATGGGCAAATAAAATTGTATAATATTAACCAATGATATTCCAATCAACACTCTTTTCAAATTCATCTAGGATCTGGAAGATGGAGGTTCATTTTCCTATGGCTCTCCACACTCCACATTTTCATTCAATCATAAATCACATTTCATTCAACATTCATACCTTCAAAATATCTCAACATGTGCAATACTAAAAGAAATGAAAAATACATAATCAACTATTTTAGAGATGCTATGGTTATCAAAATAAGATCAATAGAAGGGATGAAATGAGTGTGAAGGGAGGAAGGGAAGACATTGTGTTGGCATCTCAGAAATACATAACACAATTTTCCTTTGGAATGGGTAGCAGTTGAATACATTTTCCTTTAGTACCTCTAATATCATATCTACAAATATTGTTATGAATAGCATTGCCATGATCACATATACCCTTTAGAAAATCTAAGTGTGGGGTTAGTGGAGGCTCTATGATTTTTGCGGCTTCATATTGCTTGGCCTTAAATTGGTGTGAATAGCATATGGTCTCGAAAACATCTTTTTACAGGAAGTCGGGCCAATTGTTGGAACTATTTGGATTACTATTCATTGTACAAAAAAACTTCATTTGTGCATAAATATGTTTTGGGCATACCTACACTTATAAAAAAATTCTTTGCTTAGCTTGCAAGAACTTTTCAATTTCTTTATTTACTTAGTTTTTGTTTACTAATTTTAATTAGTTTCCTTGTACTTACAAGTTGTTGATGTTAATGGTTAATTACACAGTCTTAATTATTATATATTTTAACTTAGTTTAATCCTCCACTTAGAGTTTACTACGCATTATACATTATGTTCGAAATGTGAATTATGCATTTTAGCACTTGTCTTAACTCATATTATTAATGTTTTAACTAGTTGGCAACTAATATAACTTATAATTATTGGTTGATTTATTCTTTGGAGTCTGACTTTCATAGTTAATTAGGACTCGTTTGCATTCTAATTAAACATTTAAGGAAAAACATAAAGGACATTTAAAATTTACACACACATAATTAAAGGATTAGTACCCTTAAGTGGAAAGACTCCATTGACTTTTTTAACTAATCAACTTAACCTTGTGGTTAGCAGGTTTAGGGATTTAAGCATACCCTATGTCTACATCCCCGCTTTTCCCATTGAGAGCCCTACAAGAGTTTTTTGAGTGTTGTGCTCTAGTTTCATTTTGGGCATCAATATAAATGGTGATCATATTAGGGAGAACTACGTCCATAATCTCTTTAAAATTTTCCTATTTATCCTAAAGAATCAAAATTATTCATCCTTGAGAATTAATACTATGCTATCCATGAGATTTACCTTAGTTAGTTATTTTATTATATTTGGTGGCCAACAATTATACCTTACAATATTCTAGGTTTCTCAGGCTATGGTTCATAATTCTGGTGTTTGGTTGATGACCTTCCTCAATTTAAAGGTTTTCCTCTTGAAGACCTAAATGAGAACATCAAAACCTTCATGGGATATTGTCTCTTGAAGGAAACATTTGATAGTTCGCTTATGGTATGTGTCTTTCCTCACACACTTCATGGGAAGGCCATTGAATGGTTCAATTTTCTTCATGATCATTCCATCTTTGGATGGAATCATTCTTTTGACCTATTTAAGGAAATATTCGAGGACCTAAGGCCTAAATTTAGTCCTTCATCAATCCTCCCATGGTGTGATTTTTTCAGTGAACACCTTGATCTTCATACCTATGATAAATTTGTAGATGCCAAAAAAACTTCTATGATAAATAGATGAAAGAAACAATGGGAATATGTTATTGAGAACGTTTTTTCAATGCATGAGCCTTCACAAAACCAAAGTCCTTTCTTCAGGAAATCAAGAATCCAATCTCGATCTAGTTCATATTGTGAGCAAGACCCTGCACATGAATTTGGTATTGATGATTCTCTTTTTCATGATTCACATTTC
Organism: Picea mariana; assembly: GCA_032191745.1. NCBI lineage: Eukaryota > Viridiplantae > Streptophyta > Pinopsida > Pinales > Pinaceae > Picea > Picea mariana. The sequence goes on from JASDQU010688846.1 coordinate 10,929, forward strand.
AAATAGGACTTGTGTGATATTTCCCTTTTGATGCGACCATTTTCCAAGATGGTATTGATCAAATTAATAAGGTTTATATCCCTCATACCACCACTATGAATCCTCATACCAAGATCATCAACCCTGGTGTTAGTAGTATTCGTCTCTATAGTCTACAGAGTGACGTTTCACTTAGTAATGAGATTTGTGAAGAAAAAAATACAAACATTCAACGATAAAAATAACTCACAAAATTCTCTTCCTGATAGTATTTAAAATACAAAAATATTCCACCATATAAATATAAATCTAGATCTTGATGTAAACACTCACAAATTTCAGTTTGATGATATGACAGATAATTTTTTCGAGCATGATCGATTTGGAAGCCTAATTTTGTCTAATGAATATGAGCCTGAAAATCGGAAACCTAATCATGATCTCCTTGCTAACAAATATAACCATAAGGTATCATAGTTCTAAAATCAACCTTGTCCTACATATGATAAATACTCTTAGGTAATTACTCTTGGTAGTCCAAAAAACGTTTTGGACTCTTATGCCATTGGTCATCGCTATTTTATTTATGATGATCCCTTAGGAACCTACCATTTGGATGGAATTTTCTTCCTAGAAGAAAGTGAGAAGATGCCTAAAGTTCCCAATGATGGATCTAATCAACTTTGGGTTCCCCCCAAAGATATTTTTCTAAAGACTAGTTCACACTTATCATTAGCTAATTCAATACATCTTGATACCTTTTTGTACATGGAGGATGTTAAGGAAAGTGTTTTTTAGCTTAAGATTGTTTCGATGGAAGCTCTAATTTTTGCAACCCCATCATAACCCAAAATTTCACTCCCTTTGACCTAATTTCTCCTCTAGTTTATGATGGTTATCTTGAGTCTTTCACTAAAGAGAGAAGATTCTCTAACCTTGTTATTCTAATTGAGATAGATATCCATACTACTTATCTTCCATCTTGTACTAATAAGAATTATGAGGTTTCATTTAAGGATAACAACGATGTTTATGTTGTCTTCCATTTCTTTTAAAAAGTCTCATCCTTCATCACAGAATTCGGGATTCTTGGATCAACCATTTTGATATTTTTAGGACAACAAGTATCTTCCTCTTAAAATGGTTTACTGAAATTTTTTCTACCCTAGATAATTGTTTGAGCCTAACTACCAGTATAGGTTTTCTGGTACCTTTTCTTCATGTTGAAATTCATCTCATAGTTAGGATCGGAATTTGTTTTGCATGTACAAGAAACAAACCTTTCAAAATTGTAAATGGTACCCACCATGAAAGTGCAGACATTTTCTTGTCTTGTACATAATAAAACAAAAAACAAACAAAATTGTAAAACATAAAATCCAAAGTTTTTCTTACCGTTCTACTCTTTTGATTGCATTTTTAGATCCAATAGGTCTTTTAGTAAGGTGCTTGACCTTATTCTTTTGTTGTTAATTAAGCTTCAAGTTTAGCTATCAGTTTTCTTGGTTATGCGTATGGAATCACTGCTTAGTATTCTCCCATTTTCCTTAACCAATTTAAGTGCATTGCACTCATTCCATAGCTACCCAAAATATATTTGTACAACTAACGAGACCTCAAACAATGTTGCATATTTTACTTCCTTACACAAGTCTACTGGTTTATCTCTAACATGGGTTGTTAGTCTTTGACATGACAAGTTTGCATCATTAAATGGAGGTATGATAACTGAGGGGTTCCTAATGTTTAGTCTAGTAATTTTGAATGTTTGACAATACTATTTAGGTTTCCTAGTTCTTCTTCATATTCCCTTTTCTTCATTCGTTACATAACATTAACTTAGCTCCACTCATGTATCGCCTTTTCTAGGGATGAATATGATTTCATGTACCTACCTCACTATCACAATTTAATATGTATAATCTATGATTCTCTAATTTTCCCAAAACCATCCTAAGTTCATGTTGTGAAACACATTGCTAGAAGCAACATTCATGTTTGTGATCTATAAACATGGGACTTACAGTCCACATGCTTCACCAACATGGATGCTTTACAATTTTTTTTTTTTTTATGTGTTCTCATACTTATGTAGATATCTCTATCCTCAGTGGATTATGAGGATTTTTTTCTTGGTGTATCATGCACACACCGACTGGGTAACAAATAAATACTAATCAAGAATCTAAGTTGGTTTCTCATTTGTTAAGCACCGAGGTCAATAAACTCTCTACAATGGAGAAACCAATCTGGTTCTTGGTTTACAACTGGTTCCAAAATCTTCTATTGATATGTGTAGTTATGGATGAGTGGCCAATAAAGAGCCAACCCACTGTGTGGTTGTCAATCAACAAAAAAAATGTTTGTGCAAAAATTGTCAAGCACTGTAATCCAGCTACCACTAAACATTCACATTCCCATGATAATAAGTGACAACATTTCGAACACTTAGAATATATATTTACATATAAATGCAGACCAAAAATTAAATTTGTGTAACACTTTCCAATATTAAAAAGAATATAATGTTTTCCTCGATGTGAGCACTACTTAGCAAGATACAATTTCACATATACTCAAAAACAAAACAACAATTTAAATGTCCCAATCGACCTATGACAAAGTGTTTATGATAAAGAGTAAAATGATCCAACACTTCATACTATTGCTCCTTGTATATCCTCCCATCAATAGTGGCTCACTTGAACATTTTCTTAACTTAGACATCATGTATGGTTGTCCAATTTAATGGTGTGTGCATGTAACTGGGGTGTGGCATCAAGGCGAATAATATGAGTTGATGCTGCTCTAAACCTTAGTTCGACATTGGCATACCCATTCACTTAAGTCTTATCAATTTGTTTGAATCTCTATTATGCATAAACCATTTTCATTCCTCCCTCTTTCACATAGATAATCCAAACAAATAAAAGGAAGATCAATTAAAGAAGGGAGTGCAATTCCTTTACTACATAACAAGCTCAATGTTTCAATGGAAAAGAGCATTGCTACCTCTGAATTACATCAATGTTATTTGTTGGTTGTTGTAACTCACACAAAATGTTGTAGAAAGAGTGACTATGACCAAATTGGAATGGTTGGAGTAGGGTGTATGGCCCAACTACTAATTGGCTCTTCCAAGATGTTCTTAAAAGGGATGATCGGGAACATAGGTGGCTCATTCACTTTCCAAAAATAAGTCTCTATCCATTTCTATATGTGACTGTATTAATTTCCCAATGGTCTAGTAAGAGGAAAATAATTGTTGACTACAAGGAACTAAGAATGGAAATTTGCCTGGGGATTTGCAACAACTATACCATTATGGCCATTGATCTCATGAACCCAATTAAATGGATGGAATGGGTCCTTTGACTATTGGAACTATCAACAAAATTAACAAGAGGTGATTTTCAACAACAATTAACTGAAATGAATGAGAAATTCTCACACCAATTAACCATAATAATTGTGGGTTAACCAAAATGGTGAATTGCAAGTGTTGTAGTAAGTAGTGTATGCAAAGGTATCACACAAGAGATAGACATGAATATAGAGACATATAAGTAAAGTATTCACATAGCTCTAAAATCACAATAAACATAGATATTTTACCCTAGAAATCCAAATAGGAAAACCAGCTTTGAATGCTTACTCAACCTTGATTTCAACAATCTCATGTTAAAATGCAACTCGTGGCTCTATGGCCATTCAAAAATTTACACAAATTGCCCTTGTGAATCCTCACCTCTTAGAGGGTGTATGTTCTCATGATCTGATTCCTTTTTATCTCTTTGTGTTCATACAAAGACTTATCATCCCTGAGTGACTTTGCGTAAAGGAGGAAAATTGTATCGTTGAATCACTTTCTGGGTTTTCATGATCAACATGCAAGGATCACTTGACATTCTTTTGTTTTCAAAAATTGGTTCAAAAAAGGAGAAATCCAGGTTTAAGTGGAAGCCCAAAATGATTTCACTCCTGACACCTTATATAATGGAAGAAGGGTGTCATGAAACCTAAAACCCAATTATTTATTATTGTTGGAAATTGGGGGAATCAAGTAAGAAAACATGAACAACAAGTTGTTTTCACTTAACTAGGCCCAATAAATAAGCCTAAATTGATCGACAAAACAATTTGAGCAAACTTATAGAAGTTCGTCAAATGAAATTCCTTTATTTTATGGCTCAAAACAGATCACTAATAAGTTGTTGTATCCATGAGATGACTCAAAGGTAAAAATAAACTATGGGAATGGATATGGCAAGAAAAATATGTAACCAAAATAGCAGAAGATGATATTTATATTAGGATGGATGGTAACAGTACATGCTCCATAATATGGAACAATGCCTAGAAAAAAGGAGACATAGTACAACAACACTATTTATGAAAAATTTTCTCAGTTCATTTGGTCTTATTCTAGGAGGACCCTTAGCAGTAGATGCATGAACTAACACTTCATCAATCCCTACAGGAAGCAAAGGTTTCTTTCACTCAATATAAATGGACTTGTATCTACCATAACTGGATGCAAGGAAATAACTCATGGGGTAATGGAGGTCGTTGTGATGAGGCATCACATACAAAAGAAAAAAATATAAATTTCGATGGCCAGTTTTTAAATATCATTGAACTAGTTCAGTAATATTAAAAAAAACACCTACAATGTCATTATTTACCTAGTGCACTTGGTTCAGGGGATCAAATTTTGCTCAAAAATCAAAGTGCTCAGAATCGCTTCAAAATGAACATGTGCGTAGGCCTCATCATCACAAACCCAACACAACTTGAACGGGGTCAAATAGACGTCATATGAGCAAGATATCATGTTCTGTTCATTTTACCAAACATGCAAAATTTTGTTGACTGTGTAGTCCATCCAGTGTTGTCGTGGAAACTGATTGTACAAGATGTGCGACCATATAGTGATGTGGCATAGGAGTTGGCATGCTGACTGGGTAGGCTATGTGGTAAACATTTTGGTGAATCAGCGGCTAACACGTGTCATAGTTGTTGGCCAAATGTTATGGTGCCACGTGGCCCAGTCGTGGGCTACCACGTGGAACCCTTCCAGTGGTTGGCAAGTGGTAAAATTTTTGGGACTCCATAGGAGTCAAACCCATGACCTCCAGGCAGGGGTAGTTCTTTGGCAAGGCCCGAGAAACCAACCTTCCCATGGTATTTCTTAAACTATATGGTTTGATTTTATTAATTGAATTGAAATAAGATTTTGGTTGGCGCAATACACCACATATGAATCTATAACCATACCTTTCCTTTAAACCATGGCGTGTGTGGACTATGAAATGAAGGTTTAGCCCTGGTCTATAGCTTTACCATGCAGCCAATCCATAAAACCAAGAGCGAGGTTACATAACTGTTGGCACGGGAAAAGGGGTTAGAAATTGATGTTTAGCCCCAGGTCACATGTTTTCAAACCATATGACCACACACCCAATTGTGGAGGAGCTAGCCGTTGGAGTGCGCATTGGTTAGGTCGTTGGCCACATGGGGCCATATGACCGATTTCTCCGTCGAATATTGGGGATCAATGCACTAATAGTCCTACATTTTTGCCCTTTTTGTGGGAATGGTTGCATCTGTTGGGTTTTGGTGCTAGAAACACACATAGGCCGGGTTAGTCTATCAATGGGTGCATTTTGGTGAGTAGGTACAACAATCTTGAAGGGGAAAACTTCCAGGAGGTGTAACTTCTTCAGATTTTGGCCAAACCAGGTGCTGAAAAATCCCAGCTAGGGGTTTTTGGAAGTTTTGAAGCCATTGGAGCCATCTATTTTGTATTATGAGCATTGTAAGAGCACTTTTTAAGAATAATTAAAATGATCCAAGGGAAGATGGACCAGGAGATGTAGCCCAAGAGAGCGGCTAACTCCTTTATCATTTGTTGTGTTATGTGTTCATTATTGATGGTTTTTATTTGTATGATATGTTGCTCCTGTTTAAGTAAAACTCATTAAACTTATGTGTTAGTAAATTGATCCAATTACCCAGAAACATACCATATATACACTTTCAATTTAAAGAGACAAGTCTTCTTCATTTTAAATATCTATTCGAAACAAATTCATTCCATTTTCAGATCAGTTGGCATCAGAGCATAGGTTTTTGAAGGCTTGGTTGTTTGCAAGTTTTTTTGTTTTCTGATGCTTAAAAGGTTGAAGCTCACAAGAGGAGAAGGTCAACTTGTAGAGCCAAGATCTCATCTATCAAGAAGGAGAACTATCAAATCACCTCAAGCTTCAAGGAGATATTCACCAAGTATGGCTCATGAGGAGAGTCATGGAACTCTTACTTCAGAGGAAGAAAATTTCAGAAAATCTTGTTATGATATGTCTGAGATGGTCAAAGTTTTGTTTGAAGAAATAAATGTAATATTGCAAGGTGAAAGCTCCAACACTCTAAAGGGAAATGGAGACAGTGGTGATAAAACTCCAAAAGGAAATAGGGGGAGTGGTGATTCTCCACCTCCTTCACCTCCATCTTCCACCTCTTCCACCATTTCACAACCACCTCCAAATTCTCCAATAGAACATGGTAAAACTCCTTTACAAACTCCTTTGCTAAAGCTTGATATTAAGTTTGAATTGCCAATGTACAATGGAGAGGTAAATGATGAGAATTTGGATAATTGGATTCGTCATATTGAAGTGTATTGTAGGATACAAAGAATCACAGATGATGAAACTAAGATTCAACTTCCTTCTTTAAGATTGGGCAATGCAACACTCAGTGGGAAGACAAAACTCAAGAGGACGTGAAGAAACATGGTAAAGTTTCATCCTCTTGGAATGATTTTATTGTTGCAATGAAAATACAATTTTATCCATTAGCATACATGCAGAAAGATATTATGGACTGGAAAAACTTTAGGCAAGCTAAAGGGACAGGTGTGCAAATCTTCACTCAAGAATTTAGGAGAAGAGCTTTAGTTTTGGGTATAGATTTTTATTCTCAAGAAACTTTACTCAAATACATTGGAGGTTGTCATAACTACTTGAGGCATACAATAATTATGTTTAACCCTTCAAATCTAGATGAGGTTTGTGTACAAGAAACTCATTTAGAGGAAAGAGGAAGGAATGAACCTCAAGAGGGCAGCAATAAGTCTTTTTATAATGGAGACAAGGGAAAGAGGAAGTTTGAAGGAAATGGAAATAAAAATGCTTCAGTCAAGAAAGAGAGAGAGAAACTCTCATGTAAACATTGTTCAAAGGATGGCCATGATGAAGACCATTGTTGGAAACTTCATCCTGAAAAGAGACCCAAAAAGTTCAACAACAAAGAGAAACCAAACATCGATGCAACTGTACAACAAGATTTAGGATCTGATTCGGAAGATGAAACAAAAATCACAGCCATGGGTATACAAGGTAAGAATTCTATTGCTAGCACTAGTTCTTCAAATTCTGCCATCAATGAAACTCAACATGAAAAAAAAAGGATAGAGCTTTTCCACATAAGGGTAATTTCAAAACATACCAAGATAGATACTCTTTTTGATACGGGATCACAAGCAAACCTTATTTTTGAAGACATTGTCAAGAAACTAGATTTGGAAACTACTCCTCATCTTAAACCATACCCTTTAGGTTGGATATGTGACAATACCAAATTGCATGTGACAAGAAGGTGTAAACCTAGATTTTCCATCACTACAAACTATATAGATGAGGTAGAGATTGATGTTATTTCATTGGATATTTGTGGTATTGTGTTGAGAAGCCCATATTTATATGATAGGAGAGCCATTTTTCATCGTCATGAGAACAAGTATCATTTGTTTAAAAATGGAGTTGAGTACATTGTTAGAGCACATACAAAGAAGATGAATTTGTTACTTACAAATGCTGGACAAATGAAGAGACTAGTTGTTGTGAGTGGGAAATCCCCCTACGGACTAGCACTTAGGGTTTTATCATGCATGCAGAAAAGACCTAAAGATTCCTACTTTTTACCATCATCCCAGACCTAATCCCCATTATTCTTAAGCAAATACACAGTTAAGAAGATCAAATGAACATACCTTATTTCCAACGTTTGATATCGATCCCTCTTCACGCTTGGTCGTTCTTTGACTGCAACTCTCCTCCTAAGGATGACCTACATTCACAAAAGACAAACAAAGAAATCCACATGCATTTGATCTATGGATTAATGGGTTAGAGATTTAATCATCATGTATGCAATAAACAATGAAAACCTCATATGGTGGGATGGGAAAAGTACTTCTTTATTATTAACTTCACTAAAGCAACTTACAATGATGAAGACGACCACTGCTCCACGAATCTGGTCTTGGGATCCTCTTTTACTGGGCACCAACTGCTAACACACTTGCTTCTTTTCTTCGTTGAAATCACAAAATGGTTGCAGAATCTTGGGCAAAGGGGAATATGAATTTGGGTAGAGTTTCTTTACTATGATTTTCCTTTTTGTATCGATCTTCACAAGAGTAAACTTTACAATATGTGGTCGTCACTGCTCCTCGAATCTGGTCCTGGGCTCCTCTTCAATTGTGCTCCAACTACTTCTGTATATGTTTTTATTCACACACTAGTTGCAAAAGTTGAGGCTAGGGGAATGCTAATTCAGGTAGAGTTTCTTTACTATGACTTTCCTCCTTTCAAATGGGACCCATAACCCTTCTTTAATAAGCTAGAAGGAGCTAGGTATTTAGTCGAGTGACTGGCCATGCATGGTCGAAAGGTTTAGTTAACTTACCCAAAATTGTATGTTTCGTCAACAAATTTCCATTTTTTGTGCTTTTGTAGGTACACGCGAGGTGGAATGGGCCAGCTAGCGTGTACACGTGGGCTGTAGTGGATCAGGGTGCGTGGGCCTTTAAAAAGGGTGTTTTTAAGAAGAGTTGTTCAGTATTGGCTTGGAAAATAAGGAATATGAGATGGCTTGATGCCAGGAAAGCATGCCTGGTGCAAATTAGGGTTATAACACTAGTCAATGCTAGTAAGAACCTTGTACTTTTGATGATTAAACCCAAAGACAATGATGATGAATAAGTTCTCAAAGGATGTGATGCAAAATTACAATCTGATTTGTATGAGGTTGATAACGGAAATGTTGAGATGTTTCAGGAACCAAGTGGATTGCCTCCTAAAAGGGGTATCCAACATGAGATTCTATTGCAGCAAGGAGGTCCTCTTCCAAACATTGACATGTGCAGGATGTCAGACATGGATAATGTTGAAATCAAAAAACAAGCCCAAGAGTTGCTTGACAAAGGGGTCATCAAACCAAGCACTTCACCATGCAGGTCACCAATTGGTTTGGTACAAGAGAAAGATTGTATATGGCATATGTGGGTAGATTTCATAGCCTTGAGCAAGACTACATATATGATTGCTAAAGGAGACATATGGAAGAAATCTTTGAGATCAAAGAAAGCTCCATTGCATGCCTTGACAAGTTATGTTTTCCAGTTGGTGATAAGGTATAAAATATACTTTTATGACAAAGTTTCCGATATGCTTACTAGGCCTATTGTTAATTCTTTATTTATTTTCAAGCATAATACTATCATGCATAAGAGATATTTGGAACAATGTGCTTTAGATGCTGATGAAAAAAATATTTATGCAACTTTATGTCATACTAACCAAGTTGAGGAATGGGATTCCTATGTGCATGGTAAACTTTTGTATCTTGGCAAGCTATGTTTTTCAAAGGGTGAAAGATTCAACAAGATAAGGGAAGAACATTCTTCTCTTGTTGTTGTCCATTTTGGTGTACGCAAGAAGTTCATTGAAAAATTTCAGTTTGTGCATCAAACTGTTCAAGAACAGTTGAGAAAGAGCCAAGCCAAGTACAAGACAAGGCATGACAAGTTTCATATTGGTCTCAAAGGCACCAATACAAGAAAGTATGGATGGATTAAGATTGTAAGGGTGAGGGAACTGTACTCTCATCTTCAGATAGACTAAAAGTAGTCTTTTGGAGGCCCAAAAGCTTCCCAATGGGGAGGTGTGATCCAAGGGATCAAATTTTGCTCAAAACTCAAAGTGCTCGGAATTGCTTCAAAAACGACACGTGCATAGGCCTCATCATCATGAACCCAACACAACTTGAATGGGCTCAAACAAACACCGTATGAGCAAGACATCATGTTATGTTCATTTTTCCAAACATGCAAAATTTTGCTGACTGTGTAGTCTGTATAGTGTTGACGTGGCAGTTGACCGTATAGGCTGTACGACCATACAGTTACATGGAAGATGAGTTGGCATGCTGACTAGGTAGGCTATGTGGCAGATAGTTGGGCAAATCAACGATTGACACGTGTCATAGTTGTTGGCCAAATTTTATGGTGCCACGTGGCACCCCTCTAGTGGTTGGCAAGTGGTAAAATTTTTGGGACTCCATAGGAGTTGAACACGCGACCTCAGGGTGGGTGTAGTTCTTTGGCAGAGCCCAGGAAACTAACTTGCCCATGGTATTTCTTAAACTATATGGTTTGATTTTATTAATTAAATTGAAATAAGATTTTGGTTGGCGGAGTAAAGGGTTGGGGCCTAGCCCCAGCCCCTGGTGCAATACACCGCATATGAATCTATAACCATACCTTTTATTTAAACCATGGCACGCATGGACTTTGAAACAAAGGTTTATCCTTGGTCTATATCTTTACCATGCGACCAATCCATAAAACCAAGTGCGAGGTTACATAACCGTTGGCGCGAGAAAATGGTTTAGAAATTGATGTTTAGCCCTGGGTCATATGTTGTCAAACCATATGGCCACACACCCAAGCATGAAGGAGATGGACATTGGAGCATGCATTTGTTAGGTTGTTGGCCACATGGGGCCATACGACTGAGTTCTCCACCGAAGATTGGGGGCCAGTGCACCAACGGTCCTACATTTTCTACCTTTTTGTGGGAATGGTTGCGTGTGCTAGGTTTTGGTGTGGGAAACACACAAAGGCTGGGTTAGTCTATTATTGGGTGCATTTTGGTGAGAAAGTACAACAAGCTTGAAGGGGAAAACTTCCAGGAGGTGTAACTTATTCATTTTTTTACCAAACTAGGTGCCAAAAAAGTCCAGCGAGGGGTTTCTGGATGTTATGAATCCATTGGAGCCATCTATTTTTTGTTCTGAGCACTATAGGATAACTTTTGGAGCATAACAAAAATGATCCAAGGGAAGCTAGACTAGAAGACGTAGCCCAAGAGAGGGGTGAACTCCTTTATCATTTGTTGTGTTATGTGTTCATTATTGATGGCTTTTATCTGTCTGATATGCTGCTCCTGTTTAATTAAAACTCATTGAAATTATGTGTTAGTAACTTGATCCAATTACCTAAACACGTACCATATATACACTTTCAATTTAAAGAGATAAGTCTTCCTCATTTTAAAGATCTATTGGAAACAAATTTATTCCATTTTCATATCAGAACTGGTCGACACCGTTGGAATGGTTTCCCCCACGTGATCCTCTTCAATTGTGTGACCCTCAAGTACAACATTCTATGCCATTGAGACCACAAACTTTATAAGGAAAATCATAAATGTATAAGTAAAAAAAAATAGAAGTACAAAATGTATAACTACGAAATTATTAAGTATATGATTAAAATACAACCATATTACCGTCATGTGTCAGCTTGGTCATAGAATCATCGTGGGGCTGCACCCCCATGGAGTATTGAGACTGCATGGGAGAACCATCTTCTGGTTACAAACTGCTATCAATGCACTGCTCTCCAATACTAGTGTGTTTGTTGACAATGTTGCTCCCTTGATTAAAAAAATTTGTAAAACATTAAATTTATCGATGATATCAAACATGGTTGTATTATATTAATAATAAAGGTTAATTTGGATTGAATTTTATTTACCTTATTCTGCAAAGTGGTTCTTGGTAACTGCCCCAATCGTTTTTGGTGTTCAACTACAACTTTATAGTCGTACTTGTAACCAACCTGGAGGTCTTCCTTTGTGGTGTCAATACTAAAATCATCACCCTGCATTGCATAAGAGTATGTATTTTTAATTTTATTCGCTGCAATTACCTAAAATTTTTAAGGTGATACAAACAATATATTTAGGTACCTACAATTTGTGACTGCAACTTCAAGTAGTTGCCTTGGCCTAGCCTGTGCTAGCCACATTTGGCAATCCTTGCTTTTGATTCCTTTGACGTGTCAGTCAACCTATCATCAAAATTTTCAAGTATATTAATATATACCACAATTTTATTTACATCTAAAATAAATTGAAGGTATTGAATTGAAATTGTAATTTACCTTCTGGGACCATAGGGTGTTTTTCCTTCATCTGTCAATTTCTTCTCTTTTGCGTCCTCAATGAGGGCCTTCTAGTCCCTCTTTGGAATCATCAGAGGACGCTCGTACCTATAATTTTGTTTCAAGTGCTTACTATATGTTTCTCGCTTATATTTTAAATATTGTCCAGCTCTGGAGATGGCCAAGGTCTTATTAAATGTGTCTACACCAAAAAGGATTTCAAGATAATCCATCAATTCTTTTTTAAGGTTGGAATTCTGGGAATTCCACCTCTCCCGTATGGTGGGCCCAAAAATTAGCAATGCCTTATTCTCCAAGGACCTATAAAAATCATTATTCCCTACACACAAAAATATTATATGATTATTAATTTAAAAATAATAATTTAG
>JASDQU010688846.1:24122-38934 GCA_032191745.1 Picea mariana
TTGATCCTTTCTTCGACCTTGGGAGTTTGATCTAGAATATCTAACAAGTGAGCTAGTTCCTTGTTTTCTTTATTGATCTTTTTTCTAATTAAAACCATAGGGTTGGGGAATTCATACAAATCCACCGAGAGAATAAGCATCAACATCATGGCCCGACGACTATATATTCAACAAAATAAATGATAATTCAGTTATGTAAACAAATAAAATAACCAATCACCACAGAAATAAAATGCACATTAAATGCAATTCAAAAATTGTTGTTAGTGTACCTATTTTGAGGCCACTTTTGATTTACCATGATCAACCTGCCACATTACAGTAAAATTATAACCGTGATCATTATCATGAGAAATAAATTCAAATGTATTAGAAATCCTCCCTCTTTATTGACATCCAAGGAGGAATGTTATTGTTGATAAGAAAAATAGGCCACACCGAGTAAACAGACCAAAGCTCTCCAAATGGATTAAAACCGTAAAGAACATAATGAAAATCATAAAATATAAGAGTCATTGCTTACAATTTGGCTAAATTAGTATATGTACCACCCCCATAATAGAAACATTTGTATCTATCCGATTCAAATTGTAATCAATCATTAACTCTTCCCCTGTAGCTATTGATTTTATTGCACATACAAATACACGGTTTCTTTCACGCCCCTCAAATACGGAATTGAGTCACTTGTTTGTGGTCATGGGTCATGTACTATTTATAAACCCTACAATATTCCCCGCTACTTTTGGCCTTCCGTCAATATAGATAGTTTCTCCTATATTTTGATCATTGCCTTTATCTGTATATAATTTGCAACCAAGCCATATCTTCGTATAATTTTTGTATATTGGACTATTTGTATTCAATATTTGTAGATATAACAGGTTCCGACGTACTCCATCAATTCAGTTAATCCGTCGTAACATACCTTTATTCCATTCATGGAAAATAACCCCAAACCATGTAATGACGATGGAGCAATCCGATATATCCTTTCATTTACACAAAAATCATTGTTTATTTCAGGAAGATCCCTGGGTACCCATCGTTTCACTATATGTTTGTACCTCAAGGGCACCTCAATGTCGTCTATGCTCTCATGATCATAAAAACATGATCCCCCTTTCGCAAGAAAAAATTCCATGCGTCTATGCAATTTTCTTCTGATATTCTCACCTCTAGTTGATCTCCGCCTGTTAGACCTACTAGATGTCTCACTTTTCTCTATTCTACCTGAAAATCAATGAAGATAGATCTGACAAATACATGTTTTCATGTATGTCCTATAACACCATTAATGACAAAAACAATCAATCAATCAAGATGTAACATTGTTTCATTACTAGTATCATGTTGGTATCACAACAAGCTTAGAATGATTACCATAATGTTGCTCTTTCACAATTGTATTATTCTTTATTACTATTGGTAAACTATTTGGGCATTATAGGGGCATGTTTGGAGTCAAATGACACATGCCAACAAGTGGTGGTAATAGGACATGATACTAGTTGGAATACCCCATAACTGATGCTATTAGACACAGACTCAATCCTAAGGCCAACTAAGGAGAAAAAACAACACACACTAATTAATCTAGGATTCAAGCATGCAAACAAACCAACTTTGTACTACGCCTAGAACATCTTTATTTGAAATGCTTCATGTAACATATTTCATTGACTTATTGTGATCTTGGTCTCCCTTGGAAGTACTTTCATTGACAACGCCAATGCTATTTTCTCCTTTAGTCGACCAACCTACTTTAGTGGATTCCTAATGAAGATGGAAGAGGTGATTCAATCCCAAACAAATTGTTGAAATTGAAAAGACATACATGGTCAGTTGTTAACAATTGATAGAGATGTAGATAAGATAAGATAATGTTATTAATGTCCAACAAATGGCCACAAAAGTAGGTCAATGGGACTAAAAGATACATCCAATGTGAATACAATGTGGGAGCATAGAAAAAACTCATTGATAATGTTGAAATCTAGAAAGCGAAAGAAAATCCACCTAAGGACTTAGAATCTAGATGTTCAAGAAGAAACCTAGTTTCATTTTCAATAAGATGCACCAAGAAAAAATTCCATATCTAAAGAGGATTGAACAAAAGAGGACATACAACCAATTTAAAACTAAACTCTTAGGATAACTAAAAACTCTATCTATCAAAATTCCAATCCTTTAAGCTATCAAATATGTTCCCATATACAAAAAAATTATCAAGGAACCATGCATCAAGAGACCTAGAATGACGAAAAGAGATCCACCCACAATTAATGTTGTAGGGTAGCTTGTTGATCTCATGATGTGAGTGAATATTTTCACTCCCAAATACTCTATATCCTATGGAAATGGATCTAAATGTTGTTCGATGAGATCTTGTAAATATCATCTCCATAATTGATATTGATTTGTGAATGGAGGGAGAAAGGTAGGTTTTGTGGCTTGAATAATTTATGTTTTGAATTGAAGGCTAATATTGCATTGGATTGTGATGACCCAAATATAGATAGTAAGGCCCCTATTTATTCTAATCTAGTCATCCTTGTAGTATATGTCTACATAAACATGTACTTAATCCAAAATACCTTGATATATTTAGGGGTCGCAATCAATGTAATGACAAGGAGACAATCCTCAATTAAATTTGAGAGAATTATTAAGACGTGCACCCACTCTACTTTGGTTGATAGACATGTCTATTGTCATCCTTGAAGGAATATTATAAGATGTGATAATATCAATAGGCTCCCAAGAATATCTAGTATACTTTATCATGTTGTAACCCGAGGATAAACTCATTAATGGAAATCCCATCATCATTGGAAGACCATGGTTAGCTACAGTAGATACTTACATTGGTTATGGAATACGGGACATGAAAATTTCTTAAGGATTGTCCCAAAAGAGACTCGCTCTCTATCCTCCTACTAAACATTTTATTGAAACTAAAATACCATTGTGTGTAGGACAAGTGGATGATGAAGAAGTATTTGGAACTAGTATCTAGTATATTATCACTCTTGACAATGCTTTATCATTGGAAGAAATACATAAGGACACATTCCTTTCAAAGTGTATGCAAAATTTGTATTCCAACACTATACAAATTCAGGAATACCTTGACAAAGAGGATGTAAATACAAACCAAACAAATAAAAAAAAATATGCATGATGGAAAGACTTATCCCTTAATTATTCTACTAAAAAAATATTATCCATATAGTCCTTATATAGTGGAATCATTTCCTTTCTAGTGGATTTATTAAGTTCCCTATAGTCCACACAAATTGTCTAGTTACTCCTTCCTTGGGAACAATAATCAAAGGCAAAACCCATTCACTATCTAAGATAGGGTATATAAAACCTACATATAAAATTTTCTATAGTTTATATTTAACTTTGTCTTTAAGTGTAACTTTCATTCTCCTTTGTGGCTTCTGATTGGCAGGGAATCGTACTTGATGTAGATGTGATTTTTGAAAATGTTTGGATGGATTCCGTACATGTCACTATAGTCCCAGGAAAAGGTATAACTATGAGTTTTAGAGATGCCTAACAACTATTGTTATTGATTAGAAGTTAATTTTTTGTTCATTTTCAACACTTTGGTGGGGAACATTTCTACTATTTTAACCAATTAATTATTAGACATTTGTTGCTATCATCCCTAATATTTATGAATACCAATGATGAAACATGTTATATATTGTCACATAAATAGATGTAAACCCTAAAATTTAGATAAAAAATGAAAAATAAGGGTGTTGATAAGGTCCTTAACCCCCAAGGAACTAGTACTAAAAATAAAAGAAGGAAAATTGAGAGGATAAAACAATGGGAGAAAGATACTTATTTTTCAAAAACATGGGACATAATTAAGGACATTACTACCACATTTCTAGAAATAATAGGATCATCATCCCATATAAACCATGATCCTTATAAACAAGTGAGGACATTAGTAGGATTAGGAAACTTAGAGAAAGGACAAAGACCCATGTAGCCAAACAAACACATATTCCTTCACTGGGCCCTACACCAAATATACCAAGTATGAAAGAAACTCAAGAACCTACTAGAATTGGAGTTGTTGACATAAGAACATGGGTTTTATTGGAACATATCAAGAAAAAATAGGTAGAAATCATTAAATGGAAGGCTATAGTTGAATCTAATAGGTGATAAGTTATATCCTTGGAGAAACATGAACAGTTAGTCTCTTCCCTAGAAGAAAGGTCTTAAATTTTAAGGGTGCAACATTTGGACACAATTGAAAGTTGAGGAAATGAAAACTTAAATTTGAGAGCAAATATGGAAGGAAAAATGGAATAAACTGAAGATAAAATTGAGAAGATAATGATTTTGGATACAAAATGGGGAAAGTGGATCTATAGAATCCCATACATACAAGGAGGAGGAACTTACCATGACCTTGTAAGTGAGGGTTAAAAGTACTAATCTGAAATATGTGTTGAGAAGACATCCTTAAATGGTTTTATGTGTGGAATTAGTCTCGGTTTTAAAGGAAATGCAACAAGAGGCCATAGTTCAATATTAAAGGACCACAAGAGATTTAGGGGATACAATGTTACAAATGTCCCAAACCAAGTGGGAAGAATTAATCCCTATATTTAAAAGAGAAAAAACAAAAAGAGAACTAACATCACTCCACTAACTTAGTCTATGAAATTGGATATGCATAAGCATTTTTCTATCAAGCTATAACACTAATTAGTACAATGGTTCTACTTCATTACTAGTATCCTGTTGGTATCACAATAAGCTCATAATGATTACCATAGTGTTACTCTTTCACACTTGTATTATCTAGCACACGCTAATTAATCTAGGAGTCAGGCATGCAAACAAACCTTCTCACAAAGAAGCGCTAGTTGGTGATGGAATCCAACATCACAAGATCGATGTGAGAAGGGGATGTGTTTTGACGGGTGGGAAAGTTACGTTGACAACCTACTTAACGAACTAACGCCCTGGTGCAAGTTACCTCACCGAGTAGTCGGAAACCCTCCAAGGAGTCCGAGTGAGTATAGACAACGTCAATCCCAGGTACAACACCACCTTCCCTGTGCTATCACCTTGGGTAGGAAGTCTAAAATATTATGGCATCTATGCTACAACCTACTATACCAAAGTAGAGGGGGGGCAGTCGACAGTCTACACCAAGACCAAAAAAGCAAGTTTGATTACTTTGTTGGCCCCAATGTGACCTCATGCTTGACCCTTGTGTTAAAAGGGATTCCCAAAGTCAGTGATATAGAAATTGGATTACACTCCCTAACTCAAAGATTTATGTTTATTTATAAGCTTCAAAAAATTATTCTCACAATCATATTCCAAATCTCTACACCTAAGCTAAGATGGGTTTGAAGAGCCCTAGAAAAGTTGTTTGATAAATTTTAATTAACACTTGATTTTAGGTTGTTGTTACTCAAAGGAGTGGTCGTGAAACTGATGGTGTTTCGACTCGAAAATTTAAACCATGCAAGAGGAAAATGAAATGCAAGAATTTCAACTTCGATGAAAACTAGCTATGGAAAGGAGCAAGAGGTTTTAAGAAAATAAATAATTTCTTGATTTATTACTATGTGTGCACTGCTAATGACAAAAAGTATGAGCTAATTATCCACATAAATGAAAGCAAAGTTACCCAAATTTTAAAAATATCATGCAAATGTCATAGTTCACTTAGTACACCTATACAACATTGAATCAAATGTCATCATTTCTAACATAGTAAACTTTTATGATTATAGATACCACCATATTTATATGTTCTCTAGAAATTGCACTATAAGTGTAAATTTGAAAGGACACACATAATTGTTGTATCTTCTTTTCAAAAGTTGTGGTCTAATGAGGTAAGTGCCCAAGTCAAAACTAAAATTTTCCTATTTGTAAAAGATTCCAAAATATATATCTTATTTTATATTCAATTGTATTAATGTAATCTCCCTTTTACAAACTACATATTCCATTTTTTGTATGATATACATATTGTTTTTGCCAAAATAAGGTATTAGAAATCATGCTTTGGCATAGACACTTAGAAAAAATCCAACCAATGCTCTTGTATATGTTATGGATATTGAAACCAGACCAAGTAAGTTCATATTTATTATTAAACATAGATTGTAGATTATAGGTCATCCTATGTAGACCTCCTAGCCCATGGAGTTACATGTGAGATTTGAGCTTTACTAGCTCAAAATAAAAATAAAAAAGAAAAAAGCATAAGACTCTTTTATTAGAAAAATACATTTAGACAGAGTAAGATACATATTCCCTTCTATAAATAGAGAAACACACCTCCCATCCTTGCTACCTTTGAATATGTACACTAAGTAAAATTAGATCCATACAAGCATAAGCGTTGCAAATTCCTTCAAAGGAACAACCAAGCAATGCGGCCTTTTGGAATTTAGAAGGGGTTCGTGCAGGCCGTTTCTACCATCTTGAAATGGAATACTAGAAGACACTTGCACAATCATGTCTTTTCATATTTCAATGTGGGAATCACTGTTAGGAGATGTGGTCACAGTTACAATGTTTTTTTACGGATTACCAAAGCCATTTTTTGTTGGCATCTTCTCTTCCAAGGTACATCCATTCATTGTATTTGTGATGGTTTTTATTTCCATATCACTATGATAAATAATTGTCTTTTATTTCTTGTATCTGACTACAATTACAATTGGTGAAGGCAGTGAATGCAATAAATGAATTGGAGTTTTCCATACTTGTTGAATGATTTCCTAAGATCACTATTTCTACATCCAGAAAGGTCTAAACTTGAAAGGAATCAACCCGTAAACCTCTCTACTTGTATATAAACAGAAATTGGTTTGTGAGGATGTGGACGAGATGATGTATGTCCAAGAAGAAATAACTTTGAATAGCAAAGTTTTATAGCTTCTTTGAAATGTTCCTAGACCATAGTCTTTGGTTATTCCATGTATATTTCCTTCACTTTGGCTTGGGGTTGAAGAGGTCCCAATGCCCTATTAATTCATCCACATATTTCCTGGAGGGGTCTCTTATATACTCTTTAATATAGGAAAGGTAAAGAATTAGATTATGTAATGCACAAGTGAGACATGTTTCTCCTAATGGTAGAAATTCACTTACATAATTTGGTGATGACAAATACATTATTTTAAAAATTCCAAAATCCATTCTAAGGGAAATATCAAAGATCACATCTTTTTCAAAAACTAGTAAGTGCACATCAAATTTAGAATAATTAGAATTAGATTGAAATGGATGACGCATTCATCCTTGATTTTTTTATTCAATATATATATAATACACTATATTTATAATATTGTTTTCCAAGGATAGGCCTGACACTATTTCATTGTGTCATAGTTTCTCGCTAGAGTTTTGGTTTCAATGTGGTGGGTGCAGGGCTTGGTTGTGGTTGTGACACAATAATAACTAGTGGAGGCACAAGAATGGAAATAGTGCATGCCTATGTTTTACTCTAACATTGGTGTAAGTGTATTCCCAAGGTCCACACCTAGGTACTAAAAGAATACGCGCAAGAGAACTAGGTGAAAATAGGGATGAAAATGAAGTGTGAGACTTGTTGCAGGTGTGCAGGTGTCGGCTCAATTTAGGGATAAAATGACTTGGTTTGGTGAACCCATGGATGTTTAGAGAAGTTTCAAAGGGGTTGTCAGAAGGGTTTTCTATGGAGTTTTATTCCCCAGGAGGGTTTCTCCAGTTAAAGAGATTTGCATTTGATGAGAAGAATTGTGCATGTTTTTCCAGTCCCTAGGGTTACAAATGTTCAAATTGGCCTTGAACTGGATGTTCAGGTTGGTAGGAAAAATCACTTCACACAAAAGAAAACATAGGATAAAGGATAATTCAAGCTTATTCCCAATTTGAATTTGAGTGTGCATAGGTACTCACCATCCTTGCCCTCTCCCTCAGTATCGGTGTCGCCTGATCAATTTCACAGATGTCCCTCAGGGGTCTCATGCGCAGGTGCAATTATTTCCCTCCCCTCGATCTCATAATTGCCTAATCTCGACGGTCTCGTGCGCAGGTGAAACTATTTCCCTCCCCTCGATCTCGAAATTTTCTGATCTCAACTGTCTCGCGCGTAGGTACAAGTATCAAAGTGAATATTAGAGTGTGAATGGGACCATGTTCTCCGTTTGATTTTGTTATAATATAACATATATCACATATATGTTATAACATAAATCACATGTATTTTACATATATGTTATAACATACATGTGATATATGTTATAACATTATGTTATATATGTTATACATAAGAGGTAGTGGTTTAAAGGTTACAATGTTTAATTATTTTAATGATTCGAGGTTACAGTTTTTACAAGGGTTAGGGGTTAGGTATTAGGTATTATATGGGTTTAATGTTATAGGGGTCAAGGGTTACATACATTAGGGATCAAGCATTAAATTCAAGCATCATTATAAGTGTTAGGAGTTATACAATTATAAGGGTTTGAAAGTTAGAATCTAGAGTTTATGAGGGTTACATGCTATACATGTTAGAGGTTGGGTAGGAGTTAGGCGTTAGGAATTATACCTATTATAGGTTAGGGGTTATAAGAGTTATAAGGGATAATTATTAGGGGTTGGAGTTTATGTTAGTTTTGTGGGTTGTAGAAGTTAGATGTTAAGTGTTATATGGGTCATAGGTTAAATATTTAGGGTTTAGGGTTTATGGGTCATAGATTAAATATTTAGGATTTGTACAATTATAGGGGTTTGAAGTTATAATATTTAATTAGCGATTATACTAGTTAGTGGTGATATGAGACACATGGGATAAAAATTATAGTGCTTTAGCGTAAATTAGAGGTTATAAGGGATAAGGGTTTCATGTGATAAATGTTATAAGAATTAAGGGTTATGAAGATATAGAAATTAGCTTTTAATGATTAGAAATTCTAGATGTTATATGGGTTAGGATTTATAGGGGATAGTGGTTATAAGTGTTAAGGGGGATGAGTCTATAGAGATCTTAAGAATGCTAAGAGTTGGTGGTCTTAAGGTTAAAGATTTTAAGAGTTTTGTTTTGTTTGTTTTATTATATATATATATATATATATATATATTAGGTATTTTCTCTCTGTGGAAATTTTGTGTCTCACATTATAGGTGAATTCTATGTAAGCCCACGTGAGGAATAGTACAAAAATGAGGTAGGGTGGCCAAACGCAACACAAGGCGAGTTGGAAAGAGGGGCGGCCACATGAGGAATCATAACAAAAATAAGGCAGGGTGCCCAAAGGCAAGGCAAGGAAAGTTGGCAAGAGGGGCGCGCCCCATAAGAGGAATCGTAACAAAAATGAGGCAGAGTGCCCAAACACAATGCAAGGAAAGTTGTAAAGAGGTGTGCTCACCCACATGAAAGGCATGAAAACAACCACACAAGGGAGCACTAGGAAAGAAGATGAGCCAGATGTCGGATAAGGAGCAATTTTGTCTTTGGATTAACTTTTTCGAGACAACCTAGGAAAGGCTTGGCGCCCAAACGCAACGCAAGGTGAGTTTGCAAGAGGGGCACCCACATGAGGAATAGTAACAAAAATAAGGCAGGGTACCCAAAGGCAAGGCAAGGCAAGTTGGCAAGAGGGGCACCCACAAGAGGAAACCTAACAATAGCGAGGCAGAGCACCCAAACATAATGCAAGGAGAGTTGGAAAGAGGTGTGCCCACCCACATGAAAGGAATGAAAAGGGACACATAAGGGAGAAATAGGTAAGAAGACGAGCCGAATGCCGAAAAAGAAGAAATTTTGACTTCAACTTAACTTTTTCAAGATGACCTAGGCAAGGTTGGGCGCCCAAATGCAACACAAGGTGATTTTTCAAGAGGGGTGCCCACATGAGAAATCGTAATGAAAACAAGGCAGGGTGCCCAAAGGCAAGGCAAGGAGAGTTGGAAAGAGGGGATCCCACAAGAGGAAACATAACAAAAATGAGGCAGAGCGCCCAAAGGAAACGCAGGGGGAGTTGGAAATAGGTGCACCCACCCATATGAAATGCACGAAAAGGGACACATAAGGGAGCACTAGGAAAGAAGATGATCTGAATGTCGGATAAGGAGCAATTTTGTCTTTGAATTAACTTTTTCAAGACGTCCTGGGCAAGGCTAGGCACCCAAATGCAACGCAAGGTGAGTTTGCAAGAGGGGCGCCCACATGAGGAATCTTAACAAAAACAAGTGCAATAAGGCTCCAAGAAACGTGGGTGTCCTCAATAATAAGCATAAACATAAGTGAAAGAAACATCCATAAGTGGGCATCTTCCTTCATGATCTAGGACATAAAATCATGAAACCTCTTGATCCCAATGTGATATGTCCCATCAATAAGAAATAAAAGTTACAAAATGTAACATCCAAAGGTGGACATCTCCACAAACTAGAAGTTTGAATTAAGTCAAACCTCCAATGGTAGAAAGTGTGAGGCCTTCAAGAGAAACATCCCATTAAACAAAGCATGGAAAAGTGCAGAATGGCCTCAAATGGTGGATGGCTTCCTCAAAACATGTTCCAAGCACGTGGATCCATGAAATAAGGCATCAAATTATATATGAATAACACATGTGAAATGCCTTCAATAATAAACTAAATCCATAAAGAAAGGGGTGGCCCATCTTCAATCAATAAATAAGACCATCCCTTAACATGTAAATAAGACCATCCATTAACATGTATGCAAGGAGGGTGAGCACTCCACATGGGATAATGAGTAATATCCAAATTTCACCTAAACAAGTATGAAATCATGGCACAAGGCAAGGGTATTACATGGCAAGCTCCTCCACCAAGTAATAGGGCATAAAAATATGTAGAAGAGGGAAACGCTTGACATGAGAGTGTAATACATGTCATAAAAAACCAAAATATGTGTATGAATCCTCAACATGAGCAAGGGAATTCACCTCATGAACATCACACCATGCTAGACCATATCAACCTAAATGAATGTGAAATCAAGTAATATCAAGGGGATAATTCCAAAAATTATCCAATATTATATTATCCAAAAATTCAATAATATTATATTATCCAAAAATTGCTACGGTGTTCCATCAAGGGAGTGATCATCAACCATCCGATAATGATCATATAAGGGACTCCATAACCAAGTATACTATTATGAAAGGAAAGCAATTACCAAGACAACTAGAGAATCAACATCATCTACCCATCCATGAATACACCACTAATAGTCTCATCAAATGCAATCACAACCCCTATTCCATCCAAATATCAACTTGTAAACCTACCTTTGTGATGAAAATCACAAGAGTAGTGAAAACATACTAGTGTAGGCCTCACATAAAATGAGGGGTAACACTAGCAACAAAAACTAGATAATTTTGAACATAATCATAATTTCATTCCTCTTACTAATGCCAATTTCTAGTAGGTTTGATTCCTATCTTTCAACCCCAATGGATGAACCATCAATAAATTGACTTCATTAACTCAAGTGGCTCTATTGTTGATTATCTTGGTTAAGTGGATTTAACCACTTTGTTTGATTATTGAATTACTGAGTCAAGTTGATGTTTCAGAAACTTCAATTCACCCACCACAAATGTCATGCATCGACCCCGCATAGTGAGCAGTTAATGGGGCCGATGTTGAAATTTCTTCAATATGTCCATGTATGCATCAGAATTTGACATGGTTAGACTAGACACATGCCTTGACGGTATGGGAGGGTTTCAAGACTCAAGGATGTATGATGTACCCACATAATCTTTGAGATCATCCACATTTGCATCAACGTTCATCATGTACCTCTCATTGTCATCATTCGTCATTCAATTCTATAGAATCATTGTCAACACTATCTTTAATTTGACATGGAACTTCCAATACACCCATCACAATTTTCTTCCAGCGAACCCGTACAGTGAGCAGTGAATGGGGCAAATGTTCAAAGTTTTTCATCTGCTCCTGTATGCGTTGAAATTTGACATGGTTAGAATAGATAGTTTCCTTGATGGTATGGGAGGGTTTCAAGACTTAAGGATGTTTGATGTCCCCGCATAATATTTGAGATCGTCCATGTTTGAATCAACGTTCAATATAATGGATGTCTCATTGTCATCATTTGTTATTTCCATATATATAATCTTTGTCAGAACTCTCTTGAAATGTCATGGCACTTCCAATACACCCATCACCAATGTCATCTTGCATCGACCTCACACATTGAGAAATGAATGGGGACAACATTGAAATTTCTTCAAATTATGCATGTATGCATCGAAATTTGACATGGTTAGACTAGAAACATGCCTTGACGGTATGGGAGGGTTTCAAGACTCAAGGATTTTTGATGTCCCCACATAATCTTTGAGATCATCCATGTTTGCATCAATGTTCATAATGGATGTCTCATTGTCATCATTCGTCGTTTCCATATGCATAGTTTTTGTTGGAACTCTCTTTAAATGTCATGGAACTTCCAATTCACCCACCACAAATGTCATGGATCGACCCCACATAATGAACAGTGAATGGGGCCAACATTGAAATTTATTCAATATGTTCCTGTATGCGTCAAAATTTGACATGGTTAGACTAGAAACATGCCTTGATAGTATGGGAGGGCTTCAAGACTCAAGGATGTATGGTGTCCCCACATAATATTTGAGATCATCCACATTTGCATCAACGTTCATCATTCACATCTCATTGCCAAGGTTTCTCATTCCATTATATAGAATTGTTGTTGGAACTATCTTGAAATTTGACATGGAACTTCAAATACACCCATCACAAATTTCTTCCATTGACCCCGCACAATGAGAAGTGAATGGGGCCAACGTTGAAATTTTTTCAATTTGTGCCCATATGCATCAAAATTTGACATGGTTAGACTGGATAGTTTCCTTGAAGTTATGGGAGGGTTTCGATACTTAAGGATGTTTGATGTCCCCGCATAATATTTCAGATCATCCATGTTTGCATCAACGTTAAATATAATGGATGTTTCATTGTCATCATTCATCATTTCCATCTATAGAATCTTTTTCAGAACTCTCTTGAAATGTCATGGAACTTTCAATACACCCATCACAAATGTCATCTTGCATCGATCTCACATAGTGAGCAATGAATGGGGCCAACGTTGAAATTTCTTCAAACTGTGCATGTATGCATCGAAATTTGACATGGTTAGACTAGACACATGCCTTGATGGTATGGGAGGGTTTCAAGACTCAAGGATGTATGATGTCCCCACATAATCTTTGAGATCGTCCATGTTTGCAACAAAATTCATAATGGGCATCTCATTTTCATCATTCGTTGTTTCCATCTGTAGAATATTTGTTGGAAATCTCTTGAAATGTCATGGAAATTCCAATTCACCCACCAAAAATTTCATGCAATGACCCCACATAGTGAGCAGTGAATGGGGCCAACGTTGAAATTTCTTCAATATGTGTCTGTATGCATAGAAATTTGACATGGTTAGACTAGACACATGCCTTGATGGTATGGGAGGGTTTCAAGACTCAAGGATGTATGATGTCCCCGCATAACATTTGATATCTTCTACATTTGCATCAACGTTCATCATGTTGCACCTCTCATTGTCATCATTCGTCATTCCCTTCTATAGAATCATTTTTGAAACTATCTTGAAATTTGACATGGAACTTCCAATACACCCATCACAAATTTATTCCACCGAACCCACACAATGAGCAATGAATGGGACCAACATTGAATTTTTTTCAATTTGTTCCCTTATGTGTTGAAATTGTACATGGTTAGACTAGATAGTTGCCTTGATGGTATGGGAGGGTTTCAATACTTAAGGATGTTTGATGTGCCCACATAATATTTGAGATCATCCATGTTTGCATCAATGTTCAATATAATGGATATCTCATTGTCATCATTCGTTATTTCCATCTATATAATCTTTGTTAGAACTCTCTTGAAATTTCATGGCACTTCCAGTACACCCATCACCAATGTCATCTTGCATCGATCTCACGCAGTGAGCAGTGAATGGGGCCAACGTTGAAATTTCTTCAAATTATACATGTATGCATCAAATTTCGACATGGTTATACGAGAAACATGCCTTGATGATATGGGAGGGTTTTAAGACTCAAGGATGTATGATGTCCCCACATAATCTTTGAGATCATCCATGTTTGCATCAACATTCATAATGGATGTCTCATTGTCATTATTTGCCATTTCCATATGTATAATATTTGTTGGAACTCTCTTGAAATGTCATGAAACTTCCAATTCACCCACCACAAATGTCATGCACCGACCCCACATAATGAGCAGTGAATGGGGCCGACGTTGAAATTTCTTCAATATGTTCCTGTATGCGTCGAAATTTGACATGGTTAGACTAGACACATGCCTTGACAGTATGGGATGGTTTAAAGAATCAAGGATGTATGATGTCACCACATAATATTTGAGATCATCCACATTTGCATCAACGTTCATCATGGACATCTCATTGTCAATGTTTTCCATTCCCTTCTATAGAATTATTGTCGGAACTATCTTGAAACTTGACATGGAACATACTATCCATGTCAAATTTCGATGCATGTCAAATGTGAATAGAGTATCCATGTAAAATTTCAGTGCATACAAAAAAAATTGAAAAAATTCAACGTTGGCCCCATTCACAGGTCATTGTTTCCCATCATGTACTCTAGCCCTAGTACAATGTCTTTTAATAGTTGTTTCCTTTAAAATTCAACCGAGAAAATTAAAACGAAACGAGGAC
>JASDQU010688847.1:1072-18714 GCA_032191745.1 Picea mariana
CTCTGATCCTCCAATGTCACCTGGCGTCAACCCTCAGCAAGGCTGAACCTTCCGACACATGTCCTCCACTCAGTTACTTCAACGGTGGGACTGTCGCGTTTCAGGATTTCGCGACTTCTCCTGTCGTGTGTTTCCCATCCCCGAGAATCCTGAAAGGCCGAACCCTGATGCACGTGTGGCCTCTATCCTCCACATCTCCACTTCCCATTCCACTCTATCGAGTATCGCGAAATCATGGTTTCTCTTGCAGCGATTTCGTTGTATGCGAGAACCCTGAAATGCCGAATCCTGACTCCCCGGGATCTCACGCCATGTGTCCCTGCTGTGATCAACGACCCTGATCCTCTCGGGAATTCACTAATCGCGAATTCATGCACAAGACTCTTGGCTCTGGAAGTCCCGATTCTCCGATGAGCCGAGCTCCACTGACTGCCCTGCTTCTTGACATGTGTCTCACCGAGATCAACGACTGAGATCCTTTCGGGAAATCGTGGATTGTGATTCCTTTCTACAAGAGTTCCACGACCACAGAAACCTCGATATCCCGAATTCTGAATCTTCGGGATCTTCCTCTACTCCTTTGGATTTAAACCTTGTGCAACTTTTCCGAGATCTAATGGCTGTCGAAACTTCGCAGTTTCCTTGACGAATCCTGGCCGTCGATTCCTCCTCCTCGAGGATTTCTTCAGAAGACTAAAACTCCTTTCTCAAAACTTATCCTTGGACACCTGCACTTGCATCTCCTGCTCGAACTGTTCCTCAACCCAAAACTCCTGGAATCTCTTCCACAATATCACGAAGGTGCTATACCTCCTGAGCTTTTCCACTCTGACTCCTTCAGAGGGACTTTGCACGTGCTCCTCGCATTCAATGTTCAACAACTTCTCAAGTGTTGAATCCTTCCGACTCTACGCACTTTCTGCAGTAGCATTCCTTAGCTTCCTTTGCTCAGGTTCACAACTGAGACTTCTTCTTCAGCCTGCGCACTCTTTGCACGACTTAACAACCCCAAATCCACTTTTGGGTGAGTGAGAACAAAAGTTAAACTACTGAGCCTTCATCAACGCACTCTTTGCGGATGAATTCAACTGCATACCTTGCAAGAATCTCCTAGCTCAGATAGAGAAACAATTGAAACTCATTTTCTTTCAAACTTCAGTTTAAACCCTGAAATCACATGCACAGCATATACAAAGAAAATGCATACCCAGAACAAACATTCATGAGCACATAAACAAAATACACAGAGAAACAACACCAGCCATGAAATTGAATCAGAACTTCATTCTATTAATTCAACATCTATACATGGGTGTTCTTCATACAGTTCTCTGCATGCTCTTCTCCTCTGAATGCTTGATAATGTTACAGTGGTACAATGAGGGTGTCTATATCCGTTTTCCCTCTCGAACTCTAAAATTGTCTAATCTAGAAAATAAAATCCTATCTACTTGCATTAAATCTATTAAATGCCTTCTATCTACTTCAGACAAGAGCGTATGGCTTGAGGTCTGATGCAATATGCAAAAGGCGCTCCTTCATAAAGGATTCATTAAAGACTTGTGCTACAATCCCAAAGCACTTTCAAAAATTTTGGATTGTCCATCCAGCCGATCTCCGCTTGATGTGCTGGCTCGCTTGCTGAATTGGCGATGCTCCTGCATCAATACTCAACAAGGTAACCTTAATCAACTATGAGGAATAGGATTTCAGAGGGGTAGAGGCTACGGTGGTGGCAGAGGAGGACCTTATGTGTGTTTTAGGTGTGGTGTAGAGGTCCATCAAGCATTTGAATGCTCAAAATATAATTATGCAAGAGGCGAAGCAAGGACACCAACCTAGTTTAGACTTGGTCCAAGATGAGAATGAAGAAGAAGGAGTTGAATATGAAGTCCTGCCCAATATGGGGGAGAATCTCATGATATAGAGGTCAATGGTGATCTCCGAAAAAGAGTAAAGGCATAGTAGCGACACTGAATATTCTTGGCTTCGGAAAAACATTTTTCGAACCAAATGCACTTCTGGGGGAAATGTATGTCAATTTATTGTTGATAGTGGTAGTTGTGAGAATATGGTTTTCAAAGAGATGGTAGATAAGTTGAAATTATGTTGGGAAACACATCCCCATCCTTACCGAATTTCATGGTTCAAAAAAGGGAATGAAGTCACCATTAATAATAGATGTTTGATCAAGTTTTCCATCGGTAAGACTTATAAAGATGAAGTATGGTGTGATGTCATTCCGATGGATGCATATCATCTGTTATTGGGGAGGACTTGGAAATATGAAAGAAAAGTCGTGCATGATGGAGAAAATAATACCCACACATTTTGGAAGGATGGGTCAAACATCATCTTATTTCCCTTTAAGGATGAAGCAAAAGCTAAGAATATGTTGGAGCAGAAAATTTTGGGAGTAAAGAATAGTAAGGAAGGAAGAATGGACCAAAGGAAGAAGCACGCACCAGAAAAGAAGGAAGACTAGTGCAACAAAGGGAAAAGGAAGCAGCGTGCTAGGAAAGAAGGAAGTTCAATGCAAGGAATGGTTGGATAAAATACCAACCATGTGCAAGGAGTTAGAAAGTGGACAAGTGGAGTCCACTTAGAGTTAGGGTTTTTGAGTCATAATGTAAGGGTTTTTACCCATTTTGTAATATAAATAGAATATGTATGAGGTATATTGAGGCGTCTTTTGGGGTCTTGTGTGGTCTTTGGTGAAGTAAGTTATTATCACTTTTGTATGAGAGAAGCACTAGGAGCACCTTTTGAGTTATGAGTTAGATAATATGTTTTGTTGAGAGCTGAGGAGCTCAAATGGAGTCGGTTTTGAGATGTAATTGAGTGTCAGGTTGCAAGTTGTGGAGCTTGGTGTGACATTGGTCAGCCTCACATGTACTATTCTTAAAACATATGATGTACCATGTGCAACACTATTTTAAAGAAAAATGAATAACGCATAAGATCTTTGTGGACGTAGCCTAGCGGGGGTGAACCACGGTAAAATCCTGAGTTGTAATATGTTTGAATTATTTTTGTTGTTTCTAAAATTTTGAATAAATGGTTAGATGAATGAATGGGTTTATTTACAATGCACACTAGTATAACTATGAAAAATGTATGCCATTGAATGGATAAAGTAGTAGATCTGATGAATGTCATGGTAGAATATATGTTAAAATAAAAGAGAAGTAAAAAGGAACATCCCCAACCCTTTCCATGAATGTAGACATCTGTGTTCTACAGTCACCCATAAGCCATCTCGGGTGAGACTTCAAGGTGTAGCCTTCTATTTTACCAGAAGGGTCGATGGTGAAAAGGGTTTTGTTGGAGAACTAAGGTAGAACTCGGGTCATCCCATACGTCCAACGAATGGTTCCATTGGTTGCTGAAACTTAGAAGAAAAATCGAGAAGGGGTATTGGTTTAATAAACAGATCTTCCCTACTACCTGTGTTATTGAGCTAGGGTTCATATCTTTCAGGGTACCAACAAAGCCTAAAACTATCAGCCCTTCTGGTAAACCAGAAGGCAACATAGTACATAGAAGTCACTGAGCAATCTCATCAAAGATAGATTTAAATGGTTGGTTGTAAGACTCAAGTGTTTACAACCTAGGATTGAGTATGAGATATGGGATTTGTATTATGAGCCATTTATTCTAACTTGTGTTACAAACTAATGTTATTCTCTTTTATATTTTGACCTCCGTGGTATCTTTTCATTATATCCCAACAACAATTAACCAAGCAATATAATAACTCATTTATTCATTACACACAACATTTAACTAATAAAAGTATGACAAAGATAGGCATGCATTCATCACATTACACAAGTATTACTGTGGTTCACCCCCTCCTGGGCTACATCCACAAAGATTTGTCTCTTGGCTCTCTTATTATGGTAGTTATGCAATTCTCGCGCTGCGCACTTACAACTGTCCTCAGCTAGGTAAGATCTATATGAGGCGAACTAGATCACACTAGGATCCTTAGCCTACGATCTAATCCTCATGATCTACCTCCTCTCCTCTGCTCTAGTTGAACTGCTTTACAAAAGTAGTTCATTACATATCACATCAACCTCTACAAAAGTAGTGAACTGACCCTCTCTATAATACTTGCGTATCTGTATTTATATCTATCGAGCTCTTCAACCATTTACAAAAAGCCTTACAAAAACCCTAACCCTACTGTCGTTAGGTCTTCCTTTACTACATGCATTCTTTGCTTCCTTCCAGCTACCGCCTCCTTCTTGCATGCATGCATGATATGCTTCTTCCCAATTGTTGCTTTCCTATTTCATGCTTTCTTTCCCACGATTTCTCTTCCAACTGTCATTCTTCTTTGTGCACACTTTCTTTCCCACTTCGGCTTGCTTCCAGCAAGGGGTTTGGTGAAGAAGATGCGGTGGTAAAAAGGGATGTTCATTCCATGGAATCCTACGAAGCAAGATATTGAAAGATGGTTGGAGACAAAGCAGCTAAAGTTCGCGTAGAAAGATAGCAAGGTTTCTATGTATACACCACACTAGTACCTGCAGAGGTATGTGTTTACTAATTTACACGAAGCATATTTTTTTTACTTTCAAGGGTTATTACGGGAATGGTTATTGAGGTTGAAGGATACCCATCTGCCCAATCGGATTAGGCCAGTAGAGTGGAATCCCCAAAACATTGCGCGACTGGAAAGGGTTGATAATAAATTCACGTGTGTAGTATATTTCTGGTTAGATAGCATTACTGCAAGGTTTATCATTGAGTTTGCAGTAGATGCAACAAATTCATATACTCCTGCAGAGCATGATTTTATGAAGGGACCTAGAGGAAGGTACATTAGGTCTCTTTAGACATCGATCAAGATATTATTATATGATAAAGGCGTGATGACCATTGAATTATACAAATAGATCACTCTGTGCTCATGGGGGATCTAGGGGAAGAACTAAGGAAGATTTGAGATATGGATAAGGCTCTGGAGAATACCCAGAAGAAATAAGCAATGGACCCCATCATGATGGATAATGAACAAACCAGGGAGATTATAAGGAAAGTAGGTGTGACGCGCAACGCATGACCCTACCAATATAAGATGAATAGAAAGAAGAGGGTAGTAACCAAGCGAGAGGGCTTAGACAACGATGAGGAAGAGCTAGAGGATCTTCGTGCCACATGGCAGATTGAGGATATATTGCATGCCACATATGAGGGGAAAACCAAAGGTCATGGGTTTGACGTAGAAGAAGACTCTCCATTACAGATCCAAATTAGTGTGGAACCCACAAGCCCATGTGCGATTAAGACATCTGAAGAAGAAAAACTAGTTAACTAGAAAGTTATTAGTGGTTGCTGGTTGCTTGGGCTGACCTAGGTTCTAATCTCAAAGGTTTCCAACAAAAATCTCAAACTATCGCCCCCCTTGGTAAACCAGAAGGAAACACTGCACATAGAGTGCACAACATAGTCTCACCCAAGATATATTATGGGGGACTGCAAGAATCATATTTCTACAGTCAGGGACGGGATTGGGAATGTGAAGTGTTGTTGGCATAGGGGCAGACCCAAGATTGAACNTTCACAAAGTATTCTTTTAACGCTTAGGAAGCGGAATACAATAGTTCATTAACCTTATTAACATCGCAGAACATACCCTAGGATAGATCTATCATAGTAATAACAAATATTATGCACCTTAAACACTTAACACTTAGCACTGTGAATTAGATCTAGCATTTTAACATAATAAAATCATTTAAGTAGAACATACATATTCATTACACATTCTAATCTAAGCACTAAGAAAAACATAACAGAGATAACATTGCACAAAGAAAACCATAAGACACCAGATATATGTGGTTTACCCTAGTGTGGGGCTACGTCCACCAACCGTTTCGCCTCTTTATTATTCGTTAATCTCTTACATTCAGTTACTCTTGTGCACTAAGCCACAGAGTCGAGCTTCACACAAGACATGAGATCTATGCATTGAGCTCCTAATCCTCCTTCCAAAACTAGGTCAAGGCATAGATCCAACTTTCTATCGAGCACAAAGCCTTAACACACATACATTCCTTTGCACAAAACAACTTGGAATACTTGCACTTATCTAGATATCCCTCCCCCCCCTTCTACAATACATTCTTATTTATTTTTATTTTACAAACCCTTACAATAAGGCCTAAACATGAGAAAATCCCATGGGCTGACATCTCCTAAAACCTGTTACAAAAACCCTAGATGACCCCTTACTGGGTCCACATATCCCTCAAAAAATGGGTGAGATCCGCAATCTTAGATCCGCTTGGGCGCTCCATCTTTGACCATCATGTCGAAGTCTAAAATTGGGACAAAAATGACCAAGGTTTCCCCAAAACTTGGTCGAGGGCCAATAGGCCCCCAAAACTCACCTATGATTCATCCCGAGTCACTAAGTTCTGGACAATGATGCTTCAAAGGCCTTGAGCTTAAATCGAGCAGCCTCGACTTGCTTCTTTTCCTGAGCCTCATGTTCAGTGAGATCCTAGATCGTCTGCTCTGTAACAAGCCCTTCCAGGCATTTCTCTATTGTTGCAACCACTTGATCTAGTTGTGATTCCTGTCCATCAATCTCTTCAAACACCTTGCAAGTTTCGTCTTGCACAGGTTGCAGCTTTTGCGTGACTCCCATTTTCTTACCCTGGAGGGCTGTGCTATGTTCTTGTACTGTGCGTTGCTCCTAGGATCTCTTCATTCTTTCCATTGCGGTGATAACTTCATCTGCTCCTATACTGAAAATGCCTGCTTCTGCGCCTCCTATAACTATGCTTCCATCTTTCTTAGCTATGGATCCTTTACGAGGAATTCATATGTTTGTGTGCTCCTATCGCTCAGTTGTTTTCATTCTGAGGTGAGGGCTCTTATCCTTACTACTGTGTTCTTAGCAATCTCCTCCCTCTAGTCATGCACCTCTTGCGGGGTGCTAGGGACTGTTTGGGCCTCCAATTATGTTATTCTAGCCTGAAGCTATTGGAGGGTCTCATCAAGCTTTACTACTTGAGCTTCGACCGACTCCTAGTCCTCCTGTACCAAGCCTGGTACAGAGTGACATGCTTTACTTACCAATTCTTTGACTGTGGCCCATTCTGTGAGAAACTTCTCCTTTTCCCTCTGTAGCTGAGATTTTTCCTCTTGAAGCTTCACCTAAAGCTCTGCTTTCTCATTTTTATGGGTAACTACACTATCCTGCGTTGCTCATATTTGTAGTAAGACTTCATCTTTCTCTTGTTTCAAGGCTTCTGTATCCTTCTCCTTCTCTTCCTGGACTCTCTGGAGTCGAGCCTCTGTTGCATCCAAACATCTTCTAAATTGGGCTGGTTCATCTCCCAATTCTGCAGTCTATTACGAGGAGGGTGTAGAGGGTACAATAGGTACTGTGCAGACCAGGAGAACAACCTACTGCACTTCCTTCAGTTCTCTCTCAATTATTCCATATAGGTCCTCCTACTTCTCTCCATATCTCTACAACATATCGTCAGAAGCATCCTCCATAGCTTCACAGACCAGACTGATGTCATCATACGTGAGGGTGGCTTCCAACTAGGGCTTATTAGCACATCTTCTTCCTTACTGAGGGTTTCTTCAAAGAAACCTTCCTCTTCTACGGTGTTACTGTCCTAGTAGGGGGGTGGTGTAGCTTTGCCTCCTCCTTGTTCTTCTTCTCTTTCATCTCCTCCTCCCTATCCTTCTTCTTCTTCTTCTCCTCCTCCTCCTCGTCAGACCCATTATATTCAAAAGCGTTGTCCTCTTCATCGCTCTCTATATCCTGGAATTACTCCTTTTTCTTCTTCTTAGTTTCACTGGACTATCTGACATGATGAACTCGGGTAACTATGGTGCTTCCTATGGTGTCATTGTCGTATATTTCTGCATTAGAGGCAGGTACAAGAAAATCCTCCGGCCATTCCTTTGTCATATAATAAAATATTTATGGAAGTATATAGTGATCTTATGTACCTACTTATGGGTCCTTTCAGGAAATCCTGCTCTGCAATAGTGTGTGAATTTGTAGTATCAACTGCAAATTCAGTGATAAATCCTGCAATAATATTGTCTAACCAAAAATCTACTGCGTGTGTAGATTTATTATTGACTTGTTGCAACTGTGCAATCTCCACAGGGTGCCACTCTAGATGTCTTATCCAATTCGTAGGATGGTTTTCCTTCAACCTCAATAACCACTCCTATAATAGATGTGGAAATTCACATAAAAACACTACATGCAATTTGCTAAACACATATTTTTAAAGATAGTTGCATGGTTTATATTTAGGGATTATGTTTTCCTTCTGCGCAAACTTGAGTTCCTTTGTCCTTAACCATATTTCAATCTCTGCCTTCATTGGATTCCATGGCTTGTACATCCCCTTCTACTTTTTCATTCTTCATGTTGTTCTTCAACAAATTCCTTCAAATTTATCATGCGTAGTTCCAACCAACAACATAACCATTTGTTGGATGCTTGGGATGACCCAGGTTCTGATCTCAAAGGTTTCCAACAAAACCCTCAAAATATCTCTCCCCCATGGTAAAGCACAAGGAAACATTGCGCACATAGTGCACAACACAGTCTCACCTGAGATAGCTTATGGGGGACTACAAGACTCAAATTTTTGCTGTCAGGAAGGGATTGGGATGTGAAGTGTGTCCTCTTATTTTCCATCATATTTATTACTCATTCATCTAGATCTATTATTCATTCATCAAGGAAACTATGCATGCATGTTGTAATAATCTAAGCTAAACATCCATTCTTTAATTGATAAATAACCTAAACAATAAAATAACCATTCACACACATTAACACAATAGGGTTACCATGGTTCACCCCTCCCTAGGGCTACATCCACAAATATTTTTCTCTTCTGCTCTTTTATTGATCGTTCTTCAAAGGCAGTGTTGTGCACATTACATTCTCCATGATTACAACCAAAACTATGACAATTTCATTTCGTGAGGTGGAATATACCACACCAGGCTCCACAACCTATGACCTAACCCTAAAAAACCCACTCTCTAGCTTATTAACCATCTCACTAGCTTATTCAGACCAACCTCTACTAGACCTCCTAGGCCTTTATTTATACTACTCTATTGGATTATAGCCATTACATTCATATCAAAAACCCTAACTCTAACATGGATAGGTTTGTATACATGTGCATCACGCTACTTTTCCTTGGTCTTTGACATGCTACTTTTCCTCCATCTTCCACATGTTGATTTTCCTCCATATATGGCGCGCGCTCCAAAATTGGATTTTCTCCCCAAAATAGGCTTGCGCCAACAGTGGCAGAATAATTTTTGGATGAGGTTCTAATTCAAGTAGAACCAATTCTACAAGCAACAATCAATTTTCTACACCACACGGAGGTAGTAGCACAACAAACTTCACAATGGCAGGTCAAGATCCCACTATTAAGTTACCCGAATTCCATGGAGAAGGGTCAGAGGACTCAGAGAAGCATTTTTTCATTTGTGAAAATATTTGGGAAGCCAAGCAGATTACATACGAAGATATTAAGGTTGCATAGTTAGCAATTACATTTAGAGACAATGCATTAGAATTGTACATGGGTCTCATAGTAAATAACCTGACAGGAGTGCCTACAACTTTCGTAGAGGTGAAGAGGCAACTAATAAATGAGTTTCAGAAACCAAGATCAGAAGACCAGTTCATGAATGAAATGATAGAGATTAAGAATAAACCAAGAGAATCATTCTGAGAGGTGGACCATAAGTTCAAGAGGATAAAAGGTAAGTTAAAGTACCCTATTACTGATATGCAACATAGACATTTGTTTATTAAGTATTTGTTGCCACACTTGAAGTATCCTTTGAGAAAACAAAAATTCCAAAGTCAAGATGAGGCTCTGCAAGAAGCCTTACAGTTAGAGGAAAATCAATACAAGCACACAAATCCAGCTGTGGAAGAGATGAGACAAGATCTGAAGAATTTAACATTCCAGTTGAATTAAAATAAAGGAAAGGAGAAAAGAGAAGATGTATGGTGTACAATGTGCAGGACATAATTCCATCATAAGAACGAGTTTCCATTATTTGCGCAGTATATTGGAGTAGGCATGCCAAACCCTTTATTGTCAGGAGGACCATGGTGTGAGATTTGAAAAACACATGGGAATGATCCCTATCATTTCCCTCTAATGTAGAAGTATGAGACAATACCGAAAATAACATTTTGTAATTTTTGCAATTCAGTTGGACATGAAGACAAGGACTGTAGAACTTTGGAGATGATGAAAGAGAGTATTTCAAATACATATAGGGTGCAGGATGAACATACAACAGGACAACTTGTGCAACAACTAGAGTATAATAATGCACAACAACCATAGTATAATCCCGCGCAATAGTTTTAGCCACAACCATAGTATAATGCACAACAGTTTCGCATGAAACAACAGTCTAATATCACACAAAAGTGTGCACCGCCACCACAGTACAATAATGTGCAGCCGCAGTATAATCAAGGGCCACAATATAATACACCATGCGAAGATAATCAAGGAAATGGAGGAGGATTCAGAAGAGGAGACTGTGGAGGAAGAGGATTTGGAGGAGGTTGAGAACCAGTAGTGTGTCACAACTGTCATAAACCTAGACACTATGCCAGAGACTTTCCACAACCACCTGTGACATGCATGTATTGTCACACAACAGACCATGAAACAAAATATTGTCCGACACTGTTGACAAAAATACAGGACAAGAGAAACCAAAACAACCATAATGTACAATGGATTGTGGTGGAAAGCAGAGAAGAAGATGGGAAAAATATCAACATAGTCACTAGTGGTGGAGCCAAGACAAGAGAATATGAAACAAAGAAGGATAAGGATCAATACTAGTGGGCCATGAAGAATACAACACCTGAAAAAAGTTCGATGC
The DNA here is from genome assembly GCA_032191745.1 of Picea mariana. Lineage (NCBI taxonomy): Eukaryota > Viridiplantae > Streptophyta > Pinopsida > Pinales > Pinaceae > Picea > Picea mariana. Next base: position 12,017 of record JASDQU010688847.1, read on the forward strand.
ACGTAAAGAGAAAGAGATATTCAAAGAAGCTAGGAAGGATATTCTGAAAGAAAACATTGCATCTACATAATGAACAAAGCCAATAGATGAGATATCAGTGTATGAAATGCCTCCATTATTTGATTATACAAACAAAGAGAAACCTTCAGAGCAAGTAAGTAACTTACGAAAAATTTTGGGATCTTGTGTGTGTAAATTTGTTGAATGATAGAAACCCCTTACAAATATTTCAAAATATGTTAGAAAAATGCCATCCCGGGGAAGAAGGCGTAAAGATTGAGAATCAAGTCCAAAAGAAGAGAACAACAAGTAGAGAATTCATGTCGAATGCAAACATAGGATACTTCAATATGGGGGATATCATACTAGACTTAGGGTCTAAAGTCAATGTTCTACCAAAGAGGACCTGGGAAGCTATGGGAGAAACTCAATTGGGGTATTCACCTATTCAGTTGAAGTTAGAAAATAAACACAAACGGGTGCCAATTAGAAGAATGAAAGGAATTCTCGTTGATCTCGATGGTGTACGCACCATGGAAGACTTTGAAGTCATTAACATAGTAGATAATACTTCGCCATGTCGAGCTTTGTTGGACCTAGATTGGGATCTTTACAGCTAGGATATTATCAATTTGAAGACAATGAAGATGATCTTTGAATCTATATAATAAAAAGTTATTGCACCATTGGATCCCTCAGAAGGAGGAAGGTATGTGGAAACTGCGACATACAATATTCTTACAGAAGATGTGAATCAATTATACAGAAATACCGCTCACGAAGAGGATTATATCAACCCAAATGACGATGACATGCTCAGTTGGAGAAGTATTATTTCTTGTGCTTTAGACTCTAACACGAGATTGGAAAACTGGCATCAACGACTACATGAATTATCCACTAGAAGATGTGCCAAAATGATGCATGCGCCGAGATGGATTGGTTCAAAGGTAAGAGAGCCTCCTACTTTTTATGGCATGAATGACTTGGAATAATTTTTGATGGAGTTTGAATTAGAAGTACTAGAAAGTTAGAGATTACCAGTATTAGATATTGCTTCTAAAGCTACATCTTCCCATTGGTGGGGAACACATGAGGACAAGATCAACAATTGGTTAAGTGCAAGAGGTTACTGCACATCAGATTTTGCGCAGACCAATAACATATATATCAGGAGAAATATGATGGAATCAGAAAAACTAAAGAACATGTAGATAGGTGTATGGTTCATTGGAAATTAGTACCACCAGAATAATGGCCACATCATTTTATTCAAACAATAGAAGGAATTCCAAAGAACTAGTACACAGAACATGAAAAACACAGAGAAACTATAAACTGGGAAGAGATTGGGAAGAGATACAACAAAATTTCGTAGTTATGTTTTCCTTTGAGCATGAAAGTCCAGAGATAGATACAACGTTGAAGGTGGTAATAGAAAAAATATTTGAAGAACCAGAATTTGAGGAAATCCCAACATATCATAAGCATAATAGACATATAGTTAAACAATTTCTACACTGTTATCATGTCGCAGAAGAAGAGGATCCAACAGAAGAAAACCTGTGCAATATCCAGATCTTAGAAGTTGAAGGAGAAATGGAAATAGAAGGTCCAAATATAGATTCAGAAGATTATGCTACACCATTAAAGATAAAGAAGGTAAACATTGGAATTTAAGAAAAACCAAAGATTGTAAGCATTGGATATTATTGGGATAATCAAATAGTAGAAATAATTACATAATTATTGTGCGAGTATAGTTACTTATTCCCAACGACATTTTCAGAAATGAAGGGATTAGTAGGAGAACTAGGAGATATGAAGATCCCTTTGAATCTAGAAGCCAGACCTATAAGACAACGACCTTACCGATTGAATCCAATATACAAAGAGAAAGTGAAGGCAAAAATTGACAAGATGTTGGAAGATGGTGCCATAGAACTTATGGAAGAATCATAATGGATCAGTCCTATAGTGGTGTGGGAAAAGAAGAAAGGGGGAATTAGGATCTATGTAGAATTGATAAAATTGAATGATGTTTGCCTACATGATCCTTTTCCTACCCCATTTATAGACGAAGTTTGGGAGAATGTAGGGGGCCAAGAATCTTATTCTTTTACATATAGGTTTTCATGATATCATCAGATTAGGATAACACCAAAAGATAGACATAAGACAACATTTTATATAGAATGGGGATCATTTCAGTATACAGTCATGCCATTTGGGTTGAATAATGCACCAACCATTTTTTCAAGAGTAGTAGTAGCAACCTTTAAGGACTTTATTCATAAGTTTTTAGAAGTTTATTTCGATGATTGGACAATGTCCAACTTACTAAAGGACCATGTTTCAGTGCTAAGATTAAAGTTAGACAGATGCAAAAAGTGTCAAAGATCATTAAATATTAAGAAATGAATTTTCAATGCACCTTTTGGTATTTTTTTAGGGCATGTTCTGTGTAAACAAGGTTTGTTGGTTGATCTTGCTAAAATTGTTGTCATAGTTCACTTACCACCACCAAAGTCAGTGCGCCAGTTGAATAGTACATTGTGTCATACATGATATTACAGAAAATTCATAAGAGAATATGCACATATTACTGTGTCAATGGAGAATTTGTTGAATAAGGACACTAAGTATCAGTGGAATGATGAATGCCAATAGAGTTTGGATATTTTGAAGGAGAAGATGGTTACTGTGTTGATTTTAATATTTCTAGATTGGGAAAACGAATTTCATGTGCATGTGGATGCATCTGCAATAACATTAGGAGGAATATTGACACAACCAGGAGAAGGTGATATAGATCACCCTATTGAATTTGAAAACAAGAAGTTATCAGATTCATAACAGACCTATAACACTAAAGAAAGGGAAGGATTAGCTATGGTGTATGCTTTGCATAAATACAAACATTACTTATTAGGGAAACATTTCAATATGTTTATAAATCATTATGCTCTGAGATATTTAGTCAATAATCCATTGTTGGGGGGGAGGATATGTATATGGATACTCTTGTTCCAAGAGTTGGACTTTGAAGTTGTGGTGAACACTGGAAGATTGAATGCAGGACCAGTTCACTTATCCATGATAACTAATGGAGAAGAACTCAATAACTTGGAAGAAAACATTCCAGATGCACAATTATTTTCAGTAAGGATAGCTGATGAGTATTTTGCTGACATTATTGAGTTTTTGGGTATAGAATTTGCACCAAGAGAATTTACTAGTGCGGAGAAGAAAAATTTGGTAGTTAAAGTCACAGACTATCAATTGATTGTAGGTCATTTATACAAACTTGGAGAAAATAACATCTTGAGAAGATGTGTGGTGGAGCATGAAAGTCCTATAATTTTAGAATAGACACATGAAGGGATAACTGGAGGACATTACGTAGGAAAAGCTACTGCACATAAGGTATTGTGAGCAGTGTTAGCACTCTGTAATTTTCCCAAGGCTGTGGAGGTAGTCACAAAGGCAACACCAAAACCACTTCGAGTCTTGGATCTAGCCCTCCAAGACTCGAAGTGGTATCAATTGATTGTAGGTCATTTATACAAACTTGGAGAAAATAACATCTTGAGAAGATGTGTGGTGGAGCATGAAAGTCCTATAATTTTAGAATAGACACATGAAGGGATAACTGGAGGACATTACGTAGGAAAAGCTACTGCACATAAGGTATTGTGAGCAGTGTTAGCACTCTGTAATTTTCCCAAGGCTGTGGAGGTAGTCACAAAGGCAACACCAAAACCACTTCGAGTCTTGGATCTAGCCCTCCAAGACTCAGAGATGGATCTCTCTATTTGATATAGCTTTATTTGGAATAGGATATTAGGCTAGCTATACTATACATGGGTTTGTTTTTTATTTGAGGTGTTTGGCTGAATGACTGCTTTAGAATCCCATTGGGCTATGGGGTCTGTGACAAGTTTGAAATCAACTACAGATATATGAGGTATCTTCACAAGGAAAGGTAATGAGAACGTTGGATCCTTTAAAAGTAAAGTGGTGTACAACAAAAACAGAGGAGATGATCAATCACAATAACAAGGCATTCAAGAATTTCATCATTGTAATATCAGAAGGAAACATTAAGATTTTTAAAAGCTCGAAATAGAGTATCAGAGATAAATTCTATGTTAAACCTCCATTTAAAAATAAATAAAACATAATGATGAATAAGTATAATCACATTCAACGAAGAAATAAGACTTCACCAATGGTCAACACGCAAGAATCCTATGAAAAAGTCTCATTTATTGCTGATGAATTTGAAAAATATTACAGAGAACCGCCTTCTAGGTGCAAGAATCTACCCCCTTTACATTAAAATTAGATCCATAAATAGGAGATATCACCCCTCAAGCTTAGGAATTCAGATTCAACCACCTCGGCCAAAAATAGGAATAAAAATCCCAAAAAATCATGAACTGTCTGCCATGAAAGACGTGCCAAATTTCTACAAAAAAGGGGTCCACTCAGACATTTGTTTCTCTTTTATGCTGACACCTAGGAAAAAAATGAAGGATTTTATTGTATATGGGCATGTTCTAGACAAAAACCTCCTTTGGTTTCGCCAAATTCTCCTCCAGCTCACCGAAACAGCTCCTGCAAAATAAGGACTATAACAGGAAAAATGAAAAACTGGAATAATGGGGCTCAAAGATGGATTTGATTCTCCCTTATCATGGCACCTGTGAAAAATATGGAAGAGGTTTTTGTTCTTCAGTCAGTTGTGAACAAAAATCTCTATCAGTTTTTTAAAATTCATCTTCGTTTTCCAAGAAATACCTTCGGAAAAAGACTAGTTGAAAATGTTGCGAAAGCGGCTTTTTTTTAGGAAGGGTGGTATTCCGGACCCCCCTGAGTTGGTAAGTTTAACATACCCAATACCTAGATCAAAATTTTTCATTTAGTTCTGAACAATGAGAACTCCCTGAATCTTGCATCAGCGACATGCCAACCCTGAGCAACAGGTCTTTCATTCGCCTATACGGCTCTCTACACCTAACCGTGGTCTTTTCCTGATGACAACTTCAAGTTTTCGGGGTTTATTCCTTTCTAATGTCAAGGGTTCCTACGCCCTCGATTCTCCGATCTTCGATGAGCTCTCTTCTGGCCTTAGCCCCTCCTGGCTATGCCCTGGTCCACACGACCATGCTCACGAGACCGCAGCCTTATATTGTTTCTTTTCATCAGGGTTTCGGGCTTTCTAATGCCAAAATGTATATGCCCTTTGGATCCGCAATCCTCTGATTCCAGACACACTCCAACTTCCACTAGTCCCCTTGGGCTAGTCCTTTGAGTCCATATGACCTCCCTCTATATGACCGCAGCCATACCTCCTCATTAGGGTTTTGACACTCATGATGACCAAACAATTTGGTTCACCGATCTCCGATTCCCGAAACGCTCCTTTGCTGCCTTGGCCTCTCGGGCTAAGTCTTTAGTCCACATGACCTCTATCTCACAAGACCGCAGCCTTGTCCCCCCATCGGGGTTTCGGATCTTCCAATGTTGAAATGCAAACGTCCCCGGGACTCGCGATTCCTCGAATCTCGACGCATCCTTTACGCTCTAGCTCACATGACCACGATCCCCATGACCGCAGTCTTATCCCTCGTCGAGGCTATGGGGTTTTCAATGCCAAAATGTATGGGCTCACGGGATTCTCGATCCTTCGAATCTTGTCTTCCTGCTATGCTGAGAGCTGGCCCCACAATGGTGCTTCCTACTTCTCTAATATACTGACGGCTGGCTCCCACTCATCGGGGTTTCAAGCGTCACGATTCCAAAATGCATAAATAAATCGTCATCAGGATTCTCGATATCTTGATGACACAAACGCCGATCAACATCTTCCTGTCGGGACCTTCCCCATCAGTGCTGATTGCTGCCACGTGTCCTCTTCTGATGGACCGTCCCAATTCCTCCGGGATTTCGGGACTTGTGATGTTCCTATTCTCACTGCCTTAGGAACTCCGATTTCTCGATGTCCAATATCCCGACTCTCTATGGATTTCGGACACCTGTCTCCCTAAACGGATGGCTCAGATTTTGCCAGGGTTGTTACTTCGGACTTCCCCAATATACTGTCCCCGAGAATGTCGATATCCTGACTCCTGATAGCAAACCTCGATCTCCGCCATGTGTATCCTCAACGGGTGGTTCAGATCTTCCGGGTGTTTCGAGACTTGAAGTGTCTCGATTTTCTTGTCCTTGAGAATCCTGATATGTCGATGGCTGGACTCTCGATGGTAACCCTCGGACAGCTCTGGTCCGATCCGACGGCTGATGGGTAATTGGACCAAGATATAACGGTCTAGATCTGTCCTTCCGGCATCTTAACCTGTTCCAACGGCCGACGGGATTCTTGAATGAGATCCAATGGCTCAGATTGTCCCACCTTGTGCGTTCTTCCACTACTTCGTAGATGTGGAAGGATCAACGGTCCAAATGTTCTCATGGACCTTAGGGGACCTACGATCCCGATTTCCTCACTATTCATGAAGATAGAGGAAAAAGGGCAAGAGGTGTAATGCTCTTACTACTTCCGTCAATCTGATGGTCGTGAATGACCATGGGTCTTTCGAGAAGATCTCATCCGTTGAATCGTTACTTATCCCTACGCTGCTACTTCAGAATTTTAAGAGGGTCATTCCTCCTCGTACAGGGTTATTAAGACT
>JASDQU010688847.1:18814-32456 GCA_032191745.1 Picea mariana
TAGCAGAATCTGGAAGGAATAATACCACTGTAGAATATGCAGATTGAATGCTGGTAACTAGCTCTTGATGTGGGACCTTGATGTTCTCTACAGAAGGTGGAGTAGAGTCATCAAATAAAATATGAAAGTGGTTGTCATCCCAGAAATGACAACTATCCATATACCAATCATCACAATCTGCCTCAAAATCATACCAAGCATATATTTCTTTATTATATTCATCCCTGAGGCCCTCCATAAGAAATCTCTCCTGCATGTTATTCAATGAATCTTGAATACTATGAAAACTATCATTGAGACCTTCTGTGAGACTGTATGTGAGACGGTCTGTGAGGCCATGTGCAAATGCATCCAATGTGTGAAACAATTAAGCTTTGAATGATTCAAGAATTTCTTTTAATTTTTGAGAAGAATTATCCATCTAAGCATCCTATGAACTCACCCAATAAGTTACGGCAAAAAATCGCGGTTTTTTCTGGAAAAACCCTAAAAACTGTTGAACTTGAAATGCTCATAACTTCACTTCCCGGACTCTGTTTTGGCTGATTTTTTTTTTGAAATTGAGTGAAATTGTGAGAAGAACTCAAATCTATAATTTATTTGGGCAAATTCAGTCTCCAATTTCTACATAAATAAAAACAAATCGCGCCGCCGTCCGCAGGAAAAACCCTGAAAAATTGCAGATTTTAAAACTGCAATATCTTGACCTTCCGGACTCCGTTTCGGACGATTTTTTTTTTTAACTCGGGTGATTTTCTGAGAGGAACTAATATATACAACCCTTTTCTGCAAATTTTGCACAGAAATATACTGAAAATGTCTGGAATTTCGCGGCCCTCTTTTTTCTTCTCCGAAAAAAATAATCTGCAAAAATAAAAAATAGTTGCCCACAACTCCGGCCAAGGAAAGTTCTCTGATACCAATTGTTAAGAACCAATACTGAATACAAAAGCAATACAACAGATATAGAAGAACAATATAGAAAAACACCACTTTATTATATCAAACCCTTGAGGTAGGGCAACACCATACAATGGATCCTATTATGGAAGGGATCCTCTCCTGTTCACTTACCTCTTCGAGGGGGCATCCTCCTATTGAGCTACCACTCCAAATACAATACTTCTCTTCATATCTCATTACATTGCTTGAACCCCTTTATATAGTGTTATCATCACTTAAGAACATTCTAGAGGAGGAATCTTCTAGAAGTAGAACCTTCTAAGAAGTTCTCTTACATTTATTATATCTAACTATCATAGTGGGTCTTATTTAATAATATAGTGGACCTAGTCCACCTTACATTGAGTGACCTCCACTATTATCACTATGGGCCCTCTAGGCCCCCCCCACTACCTCTCTAGCTACCTTACAGGTGGTCACGTGAAGGAAGGGGCTTAGAAGACAAAGAAGTCATAGTCGACTGGCTGTAACTGACAGAGAAGAGAAGAGTTTTGACTTCTAGAGAAGCTAAGGAATCTTAGCATAATGCCCACTTATGATGAACACACTTGGTATAACTGCCAGAGAAGATGAAGAGTTGTGATGATGATCAGGTAGAGGACTCGATGTGACAAAGACATGCATAACACAGAAGTGAATGAGATCCATGAGTTAGCTATGTTGTTGTGAAGAAGAGATGCAATGAACAACATGTAGGGTAGAACAATGGCATAGTGAAGAGCATGCAGAGGCATAGCACATAGGATGCAATTGTTGCACAAAGAATATAAAAATGTAGGACATAGAAGAGATGTTCGCGGCTATTGAGTGTGTTTCATGCGAGTAGAAGCATGTTATGTGCAAGAGCTGAAGTGCGCAGAAGAGGTGTGGTGAATAGAATGGAAAGAAGACACATATCATAAAGCATAGAATAAGAAAGGAACAAAAATGCATATCTAAGAGAAGAACAAAAAGTGCAACAAACGCAAGGAGAGAGACATTGATGCAGGCAGAACATAGAAGTGTAGCAGAACAGTGATGAGACTAGTAAGCCATAGATAAATGTTGTATCGCTGTGATAAATTCAAGAAATCAAAGATTTATATTTTAGGGTGGTAGGGAGGAATGTTGTCCTCAGAGTTTCAAGTGGGTGCTTGAACACAGGGAGTTGTAGCTTCCATCTCGTTGTAGCCAGAAAAACTAGGGTGGCGGGGTGGTGCAAGGGAGAACTATTGTTCTCTATTATACAGGTTGGTGCCTGTGTGACTAGAAGTTGTATCTTCCATCCAGTTAGTGTTGGAACACTCAGGGAGTTGGTGCTTCCTTCTAGTGGGTGATAGGGAAACCAGAGAGTTGGTGCTCTCAGCAAGTTGGTACTCTCAACAAGTTGTTGCTTGTAAAATAGCAGTTGTAGCCTCAAGAGGAGTTGGAGCTCATAAGAATGATAATGTACAGAAAATAAAGATTACTTATCATATCAAGAAGAAGAGGTTTTTCCCTTTATGGGTTTCCTCAGGAAATATCTGTCTCAGTATATTTCATGTGTGTGATTTATGTTGAATGTTCTATTGCTTGCATGTCTTCATTATTGTGATCGTCATTGATTTTTCTGTAAAGAGTTTAAAGTGGGCATAATTGGTTAAGAACAGTAACAACTGATTCACCCCCCCTCTCAGTTGTCCAACACTAGTGTGCGTTGTAAATAAACCCATTCATTCATCTAACCATTTATTCACCCCCCTGGGCTACGTCCACAAAGATCTACTTTATTCATTATTCTTTAAAATAGTGATGTGTGTAGTACATCATAGGTTTTAAGAGTAGTACATGTGAGGTTGACCAACATCACACCAAGATCCACATCTTATGACCTGACCCTCAATTACATCTCAAGATCGACTCCATCTGAGCTCCTTATCTCTCAACAAAATAGATACTCTAACTCATAACTCAAAAGGTGCTCCAAGTGCTTCGCTCATACAAAAGTGATAGTAAATTACTTCACCAAAGACCACCCAAGATCCCACAAGACACATAAATCTACCTCATACATCTTCTTTTTATATTAAAAAATGGGTAAAAACCCTTACATTACGACTCAAAAACCCTAAATCTAAGTGGACTCCACTTGTCAACTCTCTAACTCCTTGCGTTCGGTTGGTCTTCAATCCAACCATTCCTTATGTTGATCTTTCTTATTTCATGGTGCACTACTTCCTTTTCCCTTTGTCGCACTAGTCTTCCTTCTTTTCTGGCATCTGTTTCTTCCTTTGGTCCATTCTACCTTGATTACTATGCTTTACTCCCAAAATTTCCTCCTCCAACAAGCCCCCAACACTAACCTATGGCTCGTCTCAAGCCACTCAGGTTGTTTGTGCCTTCTACACTGATTTTTCTAAGTCCTAGAAGTTCTTTTCCAAGTCATTCACCCTTGTCTTCATCTACACATTCTTTTCTGTGAGGGTCTCCATGACCTATGATGTAACGTGCTCCTTCAAGACTTGTAGGATTTTTTAGTACACATGTTCCATTATGGATTTCTTCATTTCCATCTCCGTTATCATCTTTTCTTCTTTCTCTTACAGGGGATCCAACTGAGCATGTATAGTCTGTCGTTCCTCCTAGATTGTCTTCACTTCTTCTTGTAGGTTTTTTACCTCCTGTGCAGTCCTCAGTCTCATGGATATTTGAATTTTATTTTGCCTCTACTTTATATCCTGAAGTGTTGCATTTAACTTTCTTTAATCCAACTTCTGGATCCTTTCATCTTCTTCCAAGTTTGTCCATAGTTGTGTGGTCCTCTCATAAAGTTCTGCAATCTCCTTAACTTTTAGCGCAATATGATCTGTTTGTTTTGTGGCTTGTTTCTCACATTTGGATCTAACCTATGGTGGGGTAGTTGGTGTCATTTTCTCCACCAATTATCTTATCTCCTGCTTGTACCCGTCCATCATCTGCACTGTCTTTTGTAGTTTTTCTTTTGCATTAATTTCTCCTGCTATTTCGCTCTTCGAAATTGTTTGGAAGACTTCTTCAAGTATTTGTTTCAACCTATCTGCGTGTCTTTTTTCTTCCTCATGTTCCATACGTACTTATGTAAGAAATATTTCTAGTACCTCCTTGGCTACCCTAGTTGTCTCCGGGTTTGTTGCATCCATCCTCGCCCTGGATCAAACCACTTGTGCTACGCTCATATGCAACTTATATAAGTCCTTGGTTGGAATCTTGGATAGTGCCAAGTTTAGTTGTTCCACATAATTCAAGGTTTGTTGTGTGGTTTCCTCATCATAACATACTCTGGCTTATCTGGAATTTCGCACTCCCCACTATTTATGTCTGGACTATGTCCTTCTCTTCATGACTTGGCGCATGTTGCATTGTGTTTCTTTAATGTGTGACAGTGAGTTTTAAGCTCTCCATAACTTCTTTAACTTCCATAATATTCATCATGAGTTCTTATCTCTAAGATTTTGTGACATAGAGTACTTCCTCTCCTTGGTCTTTCACCTTATCAACTACTAGTTTTTCATCATCTTTCGTTATTGTGACTCAATGGGCTTCTTCTTTGCCCTCATCTTCTTCCTCTATTCTCCCATATGCATGTTTTATTTCCTCTTTTCTAGTTCCATGTCTTTTCTTACCTCCGGTATACTTCCAGTCCTATCTCCTAAGTTGAAGTGCGATCTTTATTCTGTGCCTCTCCATTTGTTCTCTCTGCTTTGTTTGTTCCTAGAAATGAGGCTCTTGGTATTGTTTCCTTCTTTCTTTTTTTCTTTGTTGATGTGCCAACACTTGTAGGATTGTTGCGCTCGAATTATTTTCAAGTATTTGAAGCCGGGCTACTAGATTTTTGCAGTATAGTAGCTTCTAACCTTTCCTTTCCCTTTGTACCTTTCTTCCCTGCTATTGGCACCTTCCATTGATCTGGCCATTATGCGAGTACCCATTTGACTTCTTTTGTTGTAATGCAATAGTGCATCTTGAGCCATGTTTTTTTAGGGTCTCTTCTTTCTTGTATCCATGTATTATGTCTATATTCCTTAAAGTTGGTTATCCCCTCATGTTCCTTCACCACTTTAGGTGAAATTCTCCATATAGTTGCAATCTTTTCCTGCATCTCTTGGATATACATGCAAAAAATAATCATGTTTTCTTTCATTTTCTTAGCATATGTGTTGTGTTGCACAGTTTCATACCTCGTTGCGCCACATCTTCCTGTTATTCCACAAAACATGGAATACTTTGGTTTCTCCCATGCATATAGGGCTATCAAAATTAACAGACATGAGTAGTGGAACTCTGTTACATCATCCCTGCAGTCTTCTAAGAAAAGGTTGAGAATATACATCACCCAACTTCAAACTATTCCTTTTTCGCACTGCACAGCTTCTGCAACCACCTCTGTAGGTGCCTCTTATTTGTGACATTTTCGCATTAGCTTGCAGGCCATCAATTTTGTCACAAATCTAGTATCTAGGTCATTAATGTTCTTAATAATCATCCCCATGTTTCCTCTATATATGCCAAAATTTTCCTTTACCTCTTCTGCAATAGATTTTTCCTTTGTTTTGTCATTGAGGTATTGTTTTTTCTTTACCCCATCTGTCAGTAATCCTGTCAACTTGGCAACTAGGTTGAAATATATCAAGATAGGTCTATCCATCCATATAAATCCTTCATGTATGCATGCCAAAATTTGTTTAATTCATGCATTCAAGTCTCTTCCCCTACCGAAATGAGGAAATTCCAGCAAATTCATGATGTCGGAGTTGTAAAGTCCATCTATTCACTGTTTTGGCTCAATAATTGGGATTCCTTTCGAAGTTGACCCCTTGTTCTCCATGTAAGCCTCTTGCACAAGCTCTAGGAACTTAACAAATTCTATCACATTATGATCAGCATATGGTAACTTGGGAACATGTCCCAACGTATCTTCCACAATGATGATTGAGTCCAGGATGTGAGGCACTGATAAAAAAATCTGTATTTGTGTGTGTGTTAATGCCTTCTTCTTCGACGACCCTACTTCCATTTCATATAGAGTTTCTTCTTCTTGCATTTCTTCATTTGTGGCACAATCATCCTCGACCTCAGGGTTTTCCTCTACTACAGGTGTATCATAATTTGTTTTATCACTGTCATTATTGCCCTGTTCTCCCTCTACGTGCGTCGTTCCTAAGGTTTTTGTACTAGCATTTCGGCCTTGTACTGCTTGGTTGTCTTCTGTCGCTTCTTCTTGTGGGTTTTATTCTTCAATATCCATCAGGATAATAGATTTAGTCTCAGTAGTGGGAATATCATCCACATAGACCACTCCAATTTTTTCTTCTAGTGGTATGTTAGTGCTACAGGTTCTTCGCACAAGCAGGCTTGGTTGTCAGAACTTTGGTGGTGCCATTTTTGTAGGCTCGGGAAAAATTAGCTGCAAAACTTGGATGGGTTCTTCACAAACTCTTACTTACTCACACCATGTTTCTCTATTCTCGGTCGCTCAAAAATCACAAGTGTTTTATGTTTTCCTGACTTTTAACTTTTTATAGACTCTATCATTAATGCTCTAATGTGTGTTTTCTTTTCCATTCACTAGTTTTCCACTTTTCCAGTCATTTTCTGTCCCATCGTGCGATGTTTAATTTTCCTACGTGCAGTCTTATGAATTCTATCACACCAATTTTTTTTATGTTGCGTGTTATCATTCTCAACTATCTTTCTACCACTTATTCCTCTAATTACTTCTTTTTAGATTTTTCTTCATTGTTCTAGTTTTCTCTTCCTTTTCCTTTTTAACTCCTACTATTTAGAATATGTACAAGTCTACTTGTTGCGCTGCAACTACTAAGGGTTAGTAGGTCGAATACCCCTATACAGTTTCATTTGACTACCATTTACCAGTCCTTGAATGTCCTTTCCTTCTAAATCTTGCAGTTGTATAGAACCTCCATCTATGATAGACTTTATCTGATATGGCCCTAGACAATGCATTCTAAGTTTCCTCGGGTGCTGCAAATACTTACTGTCATAAAGGAGAACTAGATCTCCTTCTTTAAAATTATTCTTCTTGATATATATGTCATTCCATGCTTTATCCTTTTCTTTCTATACCTCTTAATGGAAACCTGATATGATTATGTATTCTTCTAATTTTATAAGTTGATCTAATTGTTCCTGTGTTGCACCTCTTTCTATCATATCTGTAATTGTTGCAATGCATAGGCTTGGAATCAAATAATCTAAGGGAACTACTGCTTCCTACCCATACACCAATCTAAAGGGTGTCTACCCTATTATCTTCTTGCATGTAGTTCTATAAGCCCAAAGTACTGCTGGTACCTTGAAATCCCAATCGTGTTTGTTCACATTACAAATATTTGTCAATGAATTCTCCAAAATCTTGTTAAAGGCTTCCATTTTTCCATTAGCTTGAGGATGATAAGGAGTTCTCTTCTAATGATGTATCTCAAATTCTTCCAACATTGCCTCAATTGTGTTGTTGATGAAGTGAGTCCCTTGATCACTCATCAATATTCTTGGACATACAAACATTATCACTACATGTTCAAATAAAAAGTGTGATGCAGTATCTGCGCTATGATCCTTTATCGATGTTGCCTCATCCCATCTAGTGAAGTATTTTTTTGTTGTAATAATATATCTTTCTCCTGATCTTCTTGTCTGTGAATTAATTAGACCTACAAAATCTACTTCCTATTTATCAAACACTTGTAAAGTTACTTGAGGTATCAATGGCATCTCATCCCCCTTGGATGGTTTCCCAACTCTTTGACAAACATCACACTTCTAACAGTATTCCTTTGAATCATTACGAAATGTTGGCCACCATAATCTTGTGTGTTGGGGTCCTATAATCATAGGTAACCTGACTCTTCAATTCATGATTTGGCGTTTCTCCCGTGATGACGAAATCTGGATCGGTTGATTCCATTTTCCCCTCCATCCATTTCGCCCGATCCTCCATCAACCTATTGCATCCTTCATCCATGCTGCACACTCACTCCCTTGTCCTTTTGACCCATTGAGTACATCTTACCCGCCACTCATCCCAAATAAACAAACTTAGGTTAAAAGAAAATCAATTGGTTAATAATGTTAGTAATAAGTTTAGTATAGTTAGAATAGGTTAGACTAATTAATAATTAATTAATAATTATGTTAAGTTAATTTAGGTTAATATTAAACATTAAAACAATATTAATAAAAATTATAAAAAACATTAAATAAAAAATGCATATAAATTAAAACAATAACTAAAATATATAAAAATTAAACTTAAAACAAAATAAAAAACATAATAAAAACCAAATTATAAAATAAAAACAATAAAAATCTAAATTAAAACACGCAATAAACTTAATAAAACAAAAAAAACATTTAAATAAAAACATACATTAAACAATAAACGAAACCTAATTTAAAACATATAATAATTAATTGAAAAAACAAATTAAATAAAAAAAAACATATAATAAAACATAAAATACATAAAACAAAACAAAAACACTTAATATAATAATAATCTATTTTTAAGGTCATGACCAAGCCACACCAAATTGGTGTATGAGACCCCCTTGTTTGTGGGACAAGGGACCCTCCTCCACCTAGCGATTTGACTGGTAAAGTCTACGAAGGTATACAGACTTTGAACTTGTGACCTCTTAAGAGGAAACACATGTTCTTAAGAATTAGGCCCACTCAGGCTGTATCCTATATAATAAACAAAAACAAAAATTAAAAATTAAAAAACTATAACTAAACATATCATAAGTTTCTATGCACACATCTCAAATAAAATCAAAATCAATGACCATAAAAAATTCTGAACCCCCCCTGGCCATCCGAACTTTAACTAGAGGGGGGAGGGGGCGCTCCGGAATGAAGTTGTTTTATGAAACCACCCTAGACACTTTTCATCTCCACAATCCATTGGACCGCCCCCCCTAAAACCACTTACCACCTCAGGGGGGTTCGGAATACCACCCTTCCTAAAAAAAAACCGCTTTCGTAGCGTTTTAAAATAGTCATTTTCCGAAGGCGTTTATGGAAAAATGGAGATAAATTTTAAAAAACCGAAAGAGGTTTTTGTTCATAAAGGGATGAAGAAAAAAAACCTCTTCTATATTTTTCATAGGTTCCATGAGCATGGATAATAGAAGCCATATTCAAGCCCCATTTTTCCAGTTTTTCATTTTTCTTGTTATAGTCCTGATTTTGCGGGAGCTATTTCAGCAAGCTAGAGGACAATTTGGAAAAACCAAAGGAGGTTTTTGTCCAAAACATGCCAATATAAAATAACCACCTTCAGTTTTTTCCCAGGTTTCAGCATCAAAGATAAACAAATGTCTGAGTGCACCCCTTTTTTGCAGAAATTCATCCAGTCTTTCAGTGCTGACAGTTCAGGATTTTTAGGTATTTTTATTCCTATTTTTGGATGAGGTGGTTGAATCCAAATTCCTAATCTTGGAGAGTGATCTCTCCTATTTATGGATGTAATTTTAATGTAAAGGGGGTGGATTCTTCCACCCAGAAGGCGGTTCTCTGTAATATTTTTCAAATTCATCAGCAATAAATGGGACTTTTTCATAGGATTCCTGCGTGTTGACCATTGGTGAAGTATTCTTTCTTCGTTGAATGTGATTATACTTGGTCATAATTATGTTTTCTTTCTCTAATTTTTAAAAGGAGGTTTAGCACATAATTTATCTTTGATACTCTATGTCGAGCTTTTAAAAATCTCAATGTTTTGTTTGGATATTACAATGATGAAATTCTTGAATTCTTTGGTATTGTGATTGATCATCTCCTCTGCTTCTATTGTACACCACTTAACTTTTAAAGGATCCAATGTTCGCATTACCTTGCCCTGCGAATATACCTTATATATCTACAGTTGATTTCAAACTTGTGATAGACCCCATAGCCCAATGGGATTCTAAAGCAGTCATTCAGCCAAACACCTCAAATAAAAAACAAACCCATGTACAATATAGCTAGCCTAATATCCTATTCCAGATAAATCTATATCAGATAGAGAGATCCCTCTCTGAGTCTTGGATGGCTAGATCCAAGACTCGAAGTGGTTTTGATGTTGCCTTTGTGACTGCCTCCATAGCCTTGGGCAAATTATAGAGTGCTAACAGAATGGCGACCATACTGGAGAATTTCCCCAGTAGTACACTTCAAGCTCCAAATCTGATCACTGATGGTGGACAGTGACCAGACACAAGAAAGGTTGAGATCATTCACCTGGCGACTCCAATCAGTTCCAGATAGTGCCAACTCAAAGACTCCACTAGAGGAAGAACTTGAAGAATGACCAAGCAGCCTATAAAGATCAGGTACTCAAGCCCAAATTGCATTCAAGACATATTTGGTTTTATTTGCAATTATGTTCTATCCTATTCTAAACCTGATCAAAAGTACATTGCTGAAGATTATATTGACCACTTGCTGATTGATGAGGCTCAAGAGATCAGATCCCCAATTGTGGATCATGTACATACTCATACACCTATGCACATCCCATATGCACCTGTAGAAAGCCTAGTGAGACATAAGCCTCCTTCTTTATCTCCTACTCTTTCTCAACCTCCGGATGGTTGTAAACCTCTTGCTTCACCTCCCGTACCTGCCAAAATCCTAGATAGATACAAGCCCCTAGATTTACCACCTATCCTCCATGACCTCCCTGCCAATTATAACAATAAGCTGCCTAGATTTGATGGAGAGAATGCCAATATCATTGATGAAAAACACATCCAGAGGTTTGAAGATTTCCTTGACCTTTATGAGGTTGAAGATGACAATGTCTATATCAGAATGTTTTCCTTATCTTTGCATGCAAAGTTAAAAATTGGTTTAAAAACCTTCCAGTTGCAAGCATCAAAAAATTTCATCAGTTCATGCAAGTTTTCTTAGATAGGTCGGTGATCATGAGAAATGTCTTTCTCATCCTAGAAGAATATGAACATTTGAAAAGACAGCTAGGGGAAACAATACAACAGTTTTCAGCAAGGTTCAATAAGGTATATCATGCAATGCATGTTGATATAAGGTCACCCCTAGGATCAGTTCACTTGCATTTCCCAGATGCCTTCAATCCTGAGATGGCATTCCAATTAAGAGAAAGGAACACTACAACTCTTGAAGAAATACAGAAAATTGTAGTTGATGTGGAAGCCAACTTGTTGATCAAAAAGTCAAAGGTAAAGAACAAAAAAAAGGAGCAGCTGAAATATTCTGAAGCTAAACTGGACATCCTGGCCAGCACCATGGAAGAAATTTTGCACAGGATTAGCATAAGAGAAAAACTCAATGTTCAAAGACATCATGTTCCATTGATTTCAAAGAAAGAAAAGGTCACTGTTCCCAAACATTTTGCAGCTCACCCTTGGTACCATGGTTTAGATAATGATTCTTTCATGTATTCAATTCACAATACAGTTGAAGATGAAGTTCAAAATCAGAATATCGAGGAATATTCTCCTAATATGATATGCATGTTCAATGGCATTTCATCCATGGATGATTCACCCAAGCTTGATTGGTACGATGATGATTATACCACATTGGATTTTTCAAAGAAAGAAGCCACATATGACTGGGAGGAAGAAGATTATTTGCAATCCCAGCAGGATGATCAATCTGTACATGGAAATTATGACAACAATGACCAAAGTGAAAAAAATCTCGGGGTAAGTGGACAGACTTTACCCTTGTGCTTCTCTTCTTTTAAATTTTTGAAGGAATTTCTGAACAAGTGATAAATATCAAAGAAGGTAAATATTTCGATGAGATAGTGAAGGGTGTTAGTGTTGAGAAAGAGATTATTTCAGATCCAGGATTACAATATCCAAGCTTCTCTAATTTTCAAAGTCCAGATGGAAGTCCAGAGCTCGAAACAAAATTCAAAACACTGGAATGTAACTAGGTACCATTAGATTATAATTCATTTCAAATTTTGAAGGAGGAAAGTGCAAAAAATCTCTGGATTGCAAACAATAAGAAAGAGGAATGTTCTAATGCATCAGTTGAGGAGAGCAAGGATGATACAGAAGTTGATCCAGAAGTACAACCCCCGAATCTTTTTGAAGGCCAAATCTCAGATGAAACCTCGAAGCTTGAGACAGGGGATGAGTTGATCCATTTTGATTCACTGCCTTTATGCTTTAATTCTTTTCAGATTTTGAGAGGGAACCTTGGTCAGATTTTGGTTGAGGATCATAGTGTAAGCCGTGAAATACCAATAGAACACATTCCACAATCATCTAATTTTTTTTATGACCCAATAGTTGATATGCTGGATATATTGTGTTTTCAAAGTCAGTTTTCATTTACCCCTAATGTTTTCAAAAATTGTTATGATATGGATATGATCAGACAATCAGCTACAAGGGTATGTTCAGCAGAAGTATCATTTCAGAACACATCAGAAAATTTGCAGCCATGTCAGGAAGTGCATGAGGATGCAAATAGCATAACTACAACATCAAATCATGAAGTTGAGTTGGTTAAATTTGAATATCCAGTGATAGGTCAAGTCTATCTTGATCCAGTAGATATTTATATGGAGAAATTGTTCATCACAGAGCCACAATGCATTCCCAATATTTTTGTTATCGGTCATGTTTATCAAATCCTCTGTGGTGAAGACCATACTCGAAATTACTCTCAAGCACGAGTAACAAACTTGTTTCTGAGTTTTGTCAAAGACAGTAGAAGAACAAAATTATTAGATCAACTATTAGATTGGCTGCATTGGCATTTTTCCATTACCTAGATGAGCAGTGATTGCAGTATATTAGGACAGGAGAGTGTGAATAAGATCAACATTTTGAGCATCTCTTTTTCAATAGTGTTCTTTTTTATTTGGTCTCAGTTGAAAGATCAAAACAGGTACAGGTTGCAGAATAATTTTGGGGTCAGCCTAATGAATAAAGCACTGGTTTGCATGTTCAGAGTTCAGTGGTTCTTGACACCTCCTGAAAGAGATACCATCCCCAAGTGGAGCCTATGTTGGGGTTCTATAATCATAGGTAACCTGACTCTTTAGTTGATGATTTGGCGTTTCTCTCATGATGACGAAATTTGGCTCGGTTGATTCCATTTTCCCCTCCATCCATTTTTTCCGATCCTCCATCAACCTACTGCATCCTTCATCCACGCTGCACCCTCACTCCCTTTTCCTTTTGACCCATTGAGTACGTCTTGCCCGCCACTCATCCTGAATAAACAAACTTAAGTTAAAAGAAAATCAATTGGTTAATAATATTAGTAATAAGTTTAGTATAGTTAGAATAGGTTGGACTAATTAATAATTAAGTTAAAGTTTTTTTAGGTTAATATTAAACATTAAAACAATATTAATAAAAATTATAAAAAACATTAAACAAAAAATGCATATAAATTAAAACAATAACTAAAATATATAAAAATTAAACTTAAAACAAAATAAAAAACATAATAAAAACCAAATTATAAAATAAAAACAATAAAAATCTAAATTAAAACACGCAATAAACTTAACAAAACAATATAAAACATTTAAATAAAAACATACATTAAACAATAAACGAAACGTAATTTAAAACATATAATAATTAATCGAAAAA
This sequence comes from Picea mariana, assembly GCA_032191745.1. Classification (NCBI taxonomy): domain Eukaryota; kingdom Viridiplantae; phylum Streptophyta; class Pinopsida; order Pinales; family Pinaceae; genus Picea; species Picea mariana. The sequence continues at coordinate 32,383 of JASDQU010688847.1, forward strand.
ACAAATTAAATTAAAAAAACATAAAATACATAAAACAAAACAAAAACATGTAATATAACAAATATAACAAAAAA
>JASDQU010688848.1:37280-49653 GCA_032191745.1 Picea mariana
TAACAAAAGGTTTGTCACACATGGCATTCCCATGTGGAATTCTAGAGGCTACTCCCTCTAGGAACACTTAGGGTCAACTCCCCATAGTGTGTGATGTCAAGGGTCAACTCCCTTGACATGTCCTCATGTGCTCTCCACATGGGACGTTGGGATATAAGCCCAAATGCACTTATCCCTTCTCGAATAAGTGTCATCATAGATCAACTCAACTCAATCACATAAGAGTACGATCTGGAGAAAGTTTGTCACACATGGCACTCCCATGTGGACTTCTAGAGGCTACACCCTCTAGAAACACTAGGGTCAACTCCCATAGTGTGTAATTTCAAGGGTCAACTCCCTTGACATGTCCTCATGTTCTCTCCACATGGGACATTGGGATATAAGCCCAAACACACTTATCCCTTCTCGGATAAGTGTCATCACAGATCAACTCAACTCAGTCACAGAGGAGTACGATATGGAGAATGTCTCAGGAAGATGAAAACATCAACACTCCCTCTCAACGAGGGAGGCATTCTTTGCCATGCCAAGTGTCATGGAAGTACTTGAGCTTCGTCCTAGTTTGGTAAGAATATCAACAACCTGCTCATCTGTAGGAAGGTACAACACCAATACTTCCTTCCTTTGCACCATGTCTCGGATGTAATGGTACTTGATCTCAATGTGGTTCGATTTGTCATGAAACATTGGATTATCTGAGATCTACACACAACTTTGGTTACCATAACGACTAATGGTGGAATCCAACACATGTTTGGATAAATCTGCAAGGAGCTTGCGAAGCCGCATTGCTTCACAGACTGACATACTTAATGCAATGTACTCTGCTTCTGCTGTGCTCAAAGCCACAGAAGTTCGTTTCCTGCTACACCAGGAAACCATGGAAGATCCCAAAGTGAAGCAACACCCGAAGGTGCTCTTTCTGTCCTGTGCACTCCCTTCCCGATAAGAGTCATTATATTCCTTCCATATCATATCAATACTGGAAGTATATCTCAAACCATGTCCAACTGTGCCTCACAGGTATCTCAACACATGCTTCGCAACAATCTAGTGTGTCTATCTTGCCTAACTCATAAACTAGCTAAGTGCACTCACTGCATAGCAAATATCTAGTCTGGTGTTAATCATATACATCAATGATCCAATTAGTTGTTTGTATAGGGTCAGATCAATTTCGTCGGAAACGGAAGAAGACACACTTAGTTTCTTCGGATTCATCACCATTGGTGTAGCCATGGGCTTCAAGTTCAACATCCCAAACTTCTTCAATATCTCAACTGTATACTTCCCTTGACTCAGGAAGATCTCATCATTTCTCTGCCACACCTCTAGCCCCAAGAAGTAGTGCATCATACCAAGGTCCTTCATCTCAAACTTAGAGGCCAACACATACTTTCATTCAACAATAAGGCTCTCTGTGTCGATGAGGAATAAATCATCAACGTAGAGGACCAAAATCAGGGTCTCACCATGAACAATATTGTAGCACAGGCTGGGATTGATAACACTTTTGCTGAAGCCCAAAAATCATGAGGTGTCCATCAATCCTCACATACCAAGCTTAAGGTGGTTGCTTGAGTCCATACAAGGCCTTCTTCAACTCGCACACATGAGACTCTGTCTCATGTATCATGAAACCATATGGCTGCTTGATGTATACTTCTTCCTCAATCTCTCCATTGAGAAAGGTTGTCTTTACATCCATCTGATGTACTCTCCAACCCATGGATGTTGCAGGGGAAATAATCATCCAGATAGAAGTGTATCGAGCAACATGAGAAAATGTATCCTCATAATCTATTCCCTCCACCTGAGTCTCTAGCAACAAATCTCATTTTGTGCCTCTCGATGCTCTCGTCAACTATGTGTTTGATCTTGTAGATCCATTTGGAAGTCACTGCAAACTTCCCCTTAGGTCTCGAAACAATATCCCACACATCATTCTTCATGATGGATTGATACTCCTCCATCATGACATCTCTCCATACTGACTGACTAGATGCCTCCTCATAACAAGAAGGCTCAAAATCAATGATGTGGCTCATAGCTATAGCATAGCACAAATATCTCTGAGGTCTCTTGCTCTCTCGGAAGGTACCATGAGGAGTTGCATGTCCTTATGCCTCTTGTAGAGTCTGACGAGCCCATGCAAGTATCTTCTGACCTACTGCAATATCTCTGGAAACATTAATTGGAGCTACATGACCAATGGGATCAATTGGCTCAACTGTCTCCCTCTAAAAGGGAATGTCATCTTGGACCTTATTTGACATATAAAGGTTTCCTCATGAAACCAATGTCTAATACATATCAAGGTTCTCTCATGGACTCAATGTCTCACAAGACATATTGAGGTTGCCTTGTGAAACCAATGTCTTGGTTCATTCATCTGACCATCCGAGGCACGTCAGGATGAAGTCTACACCATTTTTCTCATCTGTGTGTTGAAGCCTGTCTGCTTCATCTGCACCATGTCTTGGATGAAATCCTGCGAGAAGCCTCTGAAGCCTCATTGCTTCCATGACTTGCGTAATTGGCTACGATATATTCTACCTCTGCAGTACTGAGTGTTATATAAGTCTTCTTCCACGAATCCCGATTGATATCAATCCGAGGCAGCACCCTCTAGTGTGCTTTTTGTCAACTGCACTCTCTGCCTAGTCAGAACTATATATCTCCGCAACATTTCTTCATCTCCTGAGACATATCCAACTATACCACACTGATACACTTGCTCTGCTACAACTTAGTCTTCTCAAATCACAAGTTGGATTAGGGTGCTTAATACAAAGCACTATCTGGCTTTTTGTTTTAAGAGTAGGTCCTCCACTCTCTCTGCAGCTACTCCCTCTAGGATTCTGCAACTAATCCCTTCGGGACTCTAAGACTGCTAAGCACTAAAACTGAGAGTAGCTTCTCCACTCTTTCAATAATTGCCCTCCTCTGGGACTGCTCTATGTGGAATTGACTCCTCCACTCTCTCTTGGAAGACACTGATGTGGCCATTCTCCTCGATAATGAAATGATTTACAACATTTGTCATCATTCTTTGGAAATTGAATGTCCCACATACACAAATCTGAACCGACTTGTCTCACAGGTACTTCAAAAACCCTAAAAGTTCTGTTTAGTTATATGTGTCTTGAATGGTCAATGTTAACCTTATTTTATTTATGTTTTTCATTCCATCGCTACCTAAATTTTATGCACTGACAATGCCCAGATTCAACCCAGATTCCACTATAAGCCTTGTTGAACTCACTGTCCATACGTTCGAAGACAACCTTGCTGAAGTCACTTTCCATACGTTGGAAGATAGGTCCATTATTCATGCACCACGTTCATTGTCAAGGTTTTAGAAGACCATCATTACTTCTCTCTTGGTATTCGAGGGAAGCAAAAATGCAATTTGGCATCACAAAATTTTGAGCCAATTACCCAGGCAAGCAATGAGGAGCTCACCCCACCCAAAGTTGACTTGGTTAAATGCTAACCACACTTAGTGTCATTAATATATGTGTCTTCAACATAAAAAAAAGATATGTTCCTTCAACAGACATACGCACATCTGTGATCTCTGGCAGGAAAGAACATTTTGTCTCGAGGAAGGCTATGCTCGATCTCAAGTACTCCTCATCCTCAAAATACTTTTCCTTCTTTATCATCTTTACAACATGTGATAACAATCCATTGACAACCTCTTCCGCTGTAGCACTGCGTGCACATGCCACATACTAACAATTGTCATAGTATCCCTCCACAAGTGGGTCGTTGAACGCCCTTCTCACGTCCACGTCCACTAGAGGAAGAGAAGCTTCTACCTGGGATAAGGAGTTGTCAAAAGGTTTCAAGGGTGTGATGCCCAAGATCCTTGCTTGAGAAAGCACTAGGGACCTCTGATAGGTTGTTGATCTATTTTGTCTAGTAGTTTGTTCCAGGGGCAATAGTATGACTACATTCAGTCTCAGATAAAAAAACATATGGGAAGGCCCTTCCAACTTATTTCCGTGGAAGTGTTGGGTACAAATTCTTTTGGAGGAGCACATGATTTGGAATCTTGTGGATAAGAAGGTTACACTTCCTATAGATGTTGCTTTGTTGGTAGAACATAACAAGAAGATGTCCAAGGAAAAGTGATTCATCCTCAACCCAATGAAGGATCACTTGATCCCTCACATTGCTAGAAATACCACTGGTAAGGAGATGTTTGATGCTCTAGTCACTCTATAACAAAGTAAAAAAATTGACCAAAAGATGCTTCTAAGGAATAATCTTAGAGCCACATGGATGAGCAAGACAAATACGATAGCTAGTTATTAGATGAATATTATTGAACTCCTTGATCAACTTGCAACATTTGGAAAAGAGGTCAAGAGTGAAGAGTTAGTACCCATAGCCTTAAATGGGTTTTCATCTTCTTGGCAACGATTTGTTCAGGGTGTGTGTGCTTGAGATAATATTTCCACCTATGAGAAGCTATGGGAGGATTTCATCCAGGGGAGACAAGATTGGAGACAGTTACAAGGATAGAGGAGGGAGAGCAAAATCTATCCCTCATCAGTGGGATGAATAAGGGCTATAAGAAATGAGGACCCAGGAAGGGTCAAAGAGGATTCATGACCCTTGAATCAGGGCAAGAAAAACTTAAGCCATGAAAAGGATTTCAAGCATCANTGTTCGGGGTGTGTGTGCTTGAGATAATATTTCCACCTATGAGAAGCTATGGGAGGATTTCATCCAGGGGAGACAAGATTGGAGACAGTTACAAGGATAGAGGAGGGAGAGCAAAATCTATCCCTCATTAGTGGGATGAATAAGGGCTATAAGAAATGAGGACCCAGGAAGGGTCAAAGAGGATTCATGACCCTTGAATCAGGGCAAGAAAAACTTAAGCCATGAAAAGGATTTCAAGCATCATAAGTTTGGCCACTATACTTCCCAATGTCCTGAGAAGAAGGAGAAGGGAAAACTACAATAGTAGAAACAATTTGTAGGGAGTGCAAAAACCTCTACCGAAGTGGATGAGCTTGCATCCAAGCTTGATACAACCTTCTCCATGGTCACGTGTCTTTCATCTAACACCATTCACCGTGTCTGGTGTCGTATGGTATGTGGACACTGGAGAATCTAAACATATGAACTTCAACAAGAAGGATTTTAGTATACTTCAAGAGCAAGAGGCTAACATTGTGACTCAAATTTATTTTCATTTTTTCTGATTACTAGCTTTGCTTTTTATAATTTTAATAATTGATGACAAGCATCTTTCTTGTTTTTTTGTTCTTGATTCTGTTTCTTCTTGACCTTAAGAATATAAAGTATAGTTGTAGTTTTTAAGCACAAATGACACTTGGTTTGGCTATCTATAATTGATTGTGAAGGACTAACAATTTACAACTTTTGTTTGTAGGGATGTGATGACATTCTAGAGGAAATTCTAGACTTAGATGCCACAAAGGTAATCAAAAGTATCAAATATTTTATTATGCAGAAATTTGAAGGTGTTTGGGATGATAAAATTTTGGAGAACAAAGTAGGAAGACAATTCTAGATTCTACTGTATTTAGAATTCAGAAAGCTAAACCATGTTGAAATCTAGGATTTCTATATGTCTTCCATTGCTATAAGTCCCCTCCATGTTTTTTAATGTTTTCAATAATATACACAACCCCTTCAAATGGCATGGAATTGTAAATTTTTGGTTAGGTCTTGATCTTCCATTCTTAGGTTTTGGATGCTTGAAATGTGATTGTAAACATAAATCTAATTAATTGCATGGACATTTGTTCCCAAGAGAACATATAATAATTGATTAATATTATTGATTGACCATAGAGTTGAGAATTACAACAACCATGTATGGTAAAAGTTAGAAGCAATGGTAACAATTCTCTTGCTTCAACTACGTGATTCAATTTTAGAGTAAACTTCTAAGGTTGTTTTTTTCCAAGAATTATTAAGCGTGATTTATCTATTCTGTTAGAATCCCTTAGGACTTGCACCTAGCCTTGAGTGTAAAGCACCAAGGGTTTGATTACCTAGATCTATGTCCAAGGAAAATGACCTCATTACAAATTTTGATAGTTGATCTCAGAAACATGTTGTGCTTGAACATGGTTTGGACAAGGTATAGACTTTAGAGCATTAGAGGGTATATTTAACAAGGAAGGGACATCTATTGCAACATCTTACAATATAAAATGTAGGCAATGTTGTCTAGGTTTAGTAGCATAGACCTGGGTCAACTTCATAGTAGGTTTAGCTTGCCTCCCATCTCATATGATTTTGTGTTAAGAGCCTAATTTGATATGGGTTATAAGACAAAACATACCCACATACACATTACAAAGAAGTAGGATAGTGATTTCAATGATTTCATACATTTTTACCAATACTCATCCTTTGTCACTGCCCATTAGTGATCAATATCAATAATAAAAATATTGCACATCTTACTCATAAGCATGACATACTCTATATTGTGCTCGTGCTCATTTCAACAAGCACAATTATTGTTAATTCTAGTGATTATTGAGAATATGTTCATTTTTGAGAAATCACTTAAGGTCCGCCCTAAATACCAAGGCCCAAAGCATTGAGAATTTTCCCAAGTCTCTCTCAAAATTCAAAAGCATTCAAAGTAATGGTATATGTTGACAAGTATCCAGGAGTGTATTTATTAGGAGATAACCCGCATTTAGGGTTTACTGTTTATGCCTTTTATTACCTAGGACCTTGATTCCTTGTCTATCATTTTATGAGCATTTCCTCCACATATAGGATGTGTTTATTATCCACTCTAGGTATCTTCCCGCCGTAAACATCATCCAACTTCTTTGACTATAAATAATTTTGATGATATGGTTAAAAGTGGTGCCCCATTTCCTAGGAAGTTTTCCAAATATGAACTTATTTTGGATAAAATAAATAAGGAGATTTTGGGTTGTTTAGATGACCAATTCACCCTTGGTGTATGGTGTGTAGGGAGTCGAGAAAATGGTAGAGATCCTTGTGTAGATAAAGGCGATATTGTGGTTTTCGAACCTAGTCCAGGTGACAAATGACTAGAAAGGTTACTATTGAAATTATTAACACCTAAAAACTTTCATGCCAAACAATATATATGACATTTAGTTACTTGTGCTAACTTGTGACACTTGAAATTACTCTATCCCAAAATGTCCAACAAAAATATATGCCCTAATGTTGTCATATATAATGCGCTTATTGATTGTTTTATTAAGGGAGGCAAGTTAGATGAGGCCAATAAATTCTTCCACTTGAAATGGCCGACATTAACATATGCCTTGATATTGTTACATACAATTTGATTATTGAGGGTTTATGTAAGGAAGGAAAGTTGGAGGAGGCTATGGATCTCTTCCATGAAATTCCAAACAAAAACTTATGCTTGGGTAAAGGCTTTCAACATCAAGGGTGAATAGGTAATGCCCTTAGGGAAGGGTCTTCTAGTGAGGTCTTTGATCAGAATTAAGAAACCCATGAGATGTATTTTTGAGATAGGAGAATAACAATTGATGTTGGATCCATTTAGAGGTGGGCTCCAAGATTTATATCAAGAGAGTTTTGTAGATTTTAGGGAGGAGGTACAAAACAAAAATGTTATCCTTCTTATCCCTCATTTGAAGGCTAAAGTCAAATTCATCATCACAGATAACAAAAATCAAATTCTTTCCATGAGTTCTATAGGAGTGTTACCATCTAGTCTTAATATTTCAGAATCTTTGCTCCATTTTTTTTGTTCCATTAACATCTTTTCTAAAAGAGTTAGAGGGGGTACGTACTAACTAAAAACTAATAGTTTCTTCTTATTTGTCTCATAGAGGGACAAAATGTCAAGGACAAACATTATTTTCACTCCATCATTTATATCTACCTTAATATTGGTAAGAGTAATCCCAATATTAGTTAGATGGGGCTCCAACCATCTTGAAGGATTCTCTCCTTCAAGTGAAGGATGTATGCAAACTGTTGCAAATATTATATTTCTACTCATTCTATTTTTACAAAGTGTTGCAACTTGCTTAGTGCTCCTTTGCATTTTTCATTTAGATTCAACTTAATGGTGAAATAAAGAAGTCCAAGAAAATATTTGAGTACATCTCTTTTATAGTAATGAACAAATCATGATGCTAGTTCTTGGAGATCATGTAGAGTGGATATTTTAACCTCTTTAGTGCTACCATGTAGTGCATAACCCAACACTTTAGAGAAGATTCCGTCCATTGTACCTTGAACATGTTGATGATTGCAACTTCATGATACATTCTCCAGATTGTACTCCTCTGGATTGAGTTGAGATGATCTGTGAGAACACCTATGTGATAGGTGAGTCATACTCCTCTGGACTGAGTTTAGATGACTTGTGTTGGTCTCTTGTCGTGCTCCTCTGGACTGAGTTAATATGACTTGAGATGGTCTCCTGTCTTACTCCTTTGGACTTAGTTGAGTTGGCTTGAGATGGCTCTCTAGTTTGTACTCCTATGGATTTAGTTGAGTTGATCTGTTTGAGAGTGACATCCCTTGTGGTTGAGCACATGCGGACTTGTCCCTAGTGGCAGAGCACTAGAGGATGTGTGTGAGACCCATTGCTATATTTTCAAAGAGTAAGACTATTGTGAAACCCTAATTTGTATTATGAAGGGTACAAGTCGACCCTATTGTGTAAAKATAATTAATATTATGTGAAAGATTAATTATATTMTTGAGTTGTACAAGTCGGCCCTGTTWTCCCCTAGCCTAGGGATAACTAAGGAGATTATGTCTCGAGGTCCATAGGTCCTAGAAATGGAGTACCGAGAGCCAGATCGACTTGAACCTGACCCTTGAGGGCCCATCCTTCTTCTTCTTCAACGCCTCCACCTTGTCAGCAATAAGAACATCCATCCCATCAGACTAGTTCTTCAACAACAATAGGTCTTTCTCCATGAGGTAATGAGTTCGGGTATCATGGTATGTGTCACTTTGATTCTCAAAACATTTGAATATTTGCATTTAATTCTTTTACTTATAATGTGTGCTTGGAACTTATGCCTTTCCACTTGTCCACACCTGGGGGGAATGACAGGATGCCCTAGTAAGCTGGTTCCCATAGGGTTTGAGTTGCCACTRGGGGGGTTCATGAAAGGTCATCATCCGTTCCCACCATACTTACCACTTTTCATCTTTTTCCCTCTCATCCATCCCATAGACTAGTTCGAGCATTGGGTTTGCTAAGCTAGCAAAAGGTTGTACCTTACCTTGTGGGAAGAAGGGGCTAAAGGCCCAGAGGGTAAAAGTAGTTGACAAAAGATAAAAGCCAAAATAATGAAACCTTCAGATGCTATGCCCAGGGATCCCCGAGAAATCAATACAAGGCTTCTCAACAAGAAACAGAGGGACACATAAAATAATAAAATCAAAACCTAGTTGGAGGATAGGGGGTCTCATCACAAGCCAACCTATTAGGTCCATGGGCATGTAGCGGTATGACACTACAATTCAACTGGTCACCACTCAAGGGTAGTGGCTCTTGGTGGCATAGCCAAGAGAAAGGGGGTCTCATCACGAGCCAACCTTCTCATTTTCGCGAAATGCTTGTGGGTAACATTGTCACCACTGGTTATGTTTATCTTTCATTTACATTAAGATTATGAAATTGCTTGCTTAAAACCCTAGGAAGCCTAGCACATGTTATTGTCCTATCTTTAAGAGCTTTTACCTACTAGATTTTTCCAAGAAGTCAATTTCCTTGAAGCTATTTCTAAGGGCCTTGCCATTGCAACACCCTAGCACGTATTGCTTCATCTTAGTCATCATTTGATTCATCTTTGAGTTAAAGAGGGAGGAAAATTTACTAAGGCCTAGGGTTACCTACACCTTAGTAGTTATTTTCCCCTTAGGGTTTGGTAGTTGAATCCTTGGGTTATCGACACTTCAACTATTAATCTCTCTTGTCTTGGGCTTTCCTACTATCATCTTTTCCTTCAGCATTTGTTGCCACCTAATAGACTCCATTTTCCCTAAAGGCACTAATATAAGACTTCATATCAAGTGATTGATCAAAACAACTACCAAAAGCTACACCTTAAGCCTTCCACTAATCACTTCTAACATTAGAATAGACTAACCTACTAACTTTATTGCTGCTATTACTAAAGTAAGATACAACCATATTTTGCAACATTAAAAGCTTCTAAAAGCAATTGAAAAAGTTGATTAATGCATTGCCTTACTTGCTTCTGATAAATGCTAGTATTACGATGTTAATGATTGATTATTCTTGGTCATTTTGAAGCTATTTTAAGGAACTTATTGTGAAGTATTGTATTATAAATATTGCTGCTATAAATTTCTGTTTACTTCACCATTATATCAGCCAATTTCTTTTATTGAGAAAGTCTATGGTTTTATGAAGTGCTAACGACAAGTTGTACATCCAAAATACATAGTTTCTTGTTGCTTTGTTCCGGGAAGGTACATATTGATATTTTATCACTTCATTGGTTATAATCCTAGGACTTTCTAATCAGTGGTGACTTGTGAGATGGGACTTTTTAATAGATAACTTGACCTTGCCTTCTCAAACCCCAGGTCACCAGGGATGTCTCCCCTGGGCATTCAACCCTAAATAGAAAGAGGAATACTATTGAGGTGATAGTGATAGGATAACCTCAAGTTATGCCAATTTGCTTTCCATTTACCTTTGGTGGGTACGTGTTATATTCCTTGCATATGTGTGTGTGTGGGCGTGTCAGATTCGACAATTGCATCTGACGATCCCAACTTCCTTAGTTCTTTGTGTCGTGTGCGCCGTGTGATTTCTTGGAGGGGGTCCCAAGGGGGGCCACTCCCCCCCACCCCCCCTGGTTATGTGCAATGTTCGGCTCTGGGCGGTAGCCCGAAGCCGAAGGTGTTCAAGGAGCGCCCCAATTTTTTTTTTGGGCAGTTTTTGCTATTTTAGYGGATTTTKCTATTTTTAGTGGTTTTCTAAATTAATCCCRTATTAAGGGATTAGGGTTTTGGTAGCTACAAAATACCTAAAACATTGTATATATTGTATGGTGAATGGTGAAATTAATACGATGAAGAGTTGAAAGGTGCGACACCAAGGAAGGCTGGTTTTCTCCCGGTTAAGGGTTTCCAACGTAAATCTCTGTGTACTATGTGTATGAGCCATTGATTAATTTCTGTTTTGCTTAAGAATCTGTATGCATTGCTTTAATTGACAGGTTTAAAACTTACAACCTTTCCTTTGATCAAAGTACAAATTGTGCGATAACTGGCCCTATTGTGCCAATAGACACATCTATTTGATGAGTTAGGTCATGTATTTATTAGAGAGATACATCTCCATTGTGGATCATATCTCATTCTCTCATAACACATTGTGGAGATCTGAAATTTAGTGCGCACTTCTTCTTATGTGCTAGCTTTCATGGTCATAGAGCACCCTTTTGTGTGCGCTAGGGTTTATGGTGTGAAGGTTCTTCTCTTGGAAATATAGTAAAGGGTCGCTGGTTTTTTCCCTTGTTTGAGAAGGGTTTTCCCAGGATAACTTCTTGTGTCTTGTGCACGGTTATTCTTCTTGTGATATTGGTTTACTGCAGCTATTGTATTTTGTGTCGCTGCATTGTTTATGGTTCAAGTTCATGCTAAATTGAAAAGAAACTACATGTGCTTGAGCAATGATTAAAAATTCAACAAAACATGCCTATGATACATTAATTTTGGATGCCTCTTAGTAGCAATAATAATACTATTCAACCGTTTGAAAAGGGGTTGAAAAGAGTTCAAATGTAAAATATTAGGCCTCATTGGCCTCAAATTATTCAAGAGCTCTTTAAAATTGTTTTGAAAGAGGGTGTCTCACTATAACACCCGTCTCCTTGTATGTATTTGGGAAAAAACATGGCGTATGTTGGTGTCCTTATTTCGGGTGAAATTCCCTTCACCTAAAACCAACAATACCAACCCTCAAGTAGAATTTGTTGGCAATGTTTTGTCATTTGATTTTCTAATTTTTCACAAACTATACTTGAGAACAATGAATGACTTACAAGGAGAATACTCTTCTTCGCCTTCCATTCTCTCAATGTATGAAGTTGGTTGCATCTCAATGTTTCTATGTTATTGGTTATTGTTGATATTATGGTAGCCGTGGGAGGTATTAACCTCCACGTGTAACCTTTGACAAGACTAGAATATTCTGGGAAGTAAGAGAAACCCTAAAACATTGGATAATAACCCTAGAAGACAAGTCAACTCAAGAGAATAATTAATATTGAGTTATTATCCTCCAGAAGTAGAAGTCGACCCAATTAGGTCACTTGGAGGACTATAAATAAGAGGGTGCTAGAGATCATTT
>JASDQU010688848.1:75185-87009 GCA_032191745.1 Picea mariana
ATTTTGCTTCCCTTTTTGTAGATGATTTAAAAATCATAACCCAACATCTTTGTCACCCATTTTTGTTGTTCTCATGAAGATAGTCTTTGTTCCAAGAAGTATTTAAGACTATCATGATCTGTTTTGACCTTGAAGTTCCTACCTGTTAGGTACGGGCGCCATTTCTTCAATGCATGTAGTATTGCACTCATTTCCTTCTCATAAATGGGTTTGTGTAAGTCCTTTCCCTTGAGTGGATGACTTTTAAAATAAAGGGGCCTTCCTTATTGCATTAGAACAACACCATCACCATTTCTTGAGGTATCACATTCCATAATAAAGGTTTTTGTGAAGTTTGGTATGGTCAATACATGATCTTTTCACATCGCCTCTTTAAGTTGTTCAAGAGCTTGAGTTGCCTCTGGAGTCCATGAAAATGCATCCTTCTTAGTTAATGTCATTAAAGGTGCTGCTATTCTTCCATAGTTATGAACAAACTTGCGGTAGTAACCAGTCAAACCCAAAAATCCTCTAAGATTCTTCAATGTTTTGGGAATCGACCAGTCCATCATGGCTTTAATCTTGTTAGGGTATACCTTGACACCTTCATGAGATACAATATGACCCAAATACTCTACCTCTTTCACCCCAAAGAAACATTTGGATGATTTGGAATATAGTTGTTTCTCCTTTAGTAGTTGTAGCACCTTTTCAACATGTCGAACATGATCCTCCTAAGACTTGCTATAGATTAGTATATCATCAAAAAATACTAACACACATTTTCGAAGGAAGGGCTTGAAAATATAATTCATCAACCCTTGGAATGTGGAAGGTGCATTCGTAAGGCCAAAAGTCATGACCAAAAATTCATAATGGACTTGATGAGTTCAGAATGCTGTTTTTGGGATATCTGCTTCCTTCATTCTAATATGATGATACCCTAAACGAAGATCCAAATTTTTGAAATAGATTTCTCCATGTAGTTCATCTAACAATTCATCAATGACGGGAATGAGAAATTTATCTTTAATGGTAATCTTGTTGATCTCTCTATAATCTGGAGACATATGCCATGAGACCAGACCTCTTTCTTGAGTACCATTACCACCGGCATAGAAACTTTGGCTAGGTCTAATAATGCCAGCCTCTAACATTTCTTCAACCATATGCTCAATTTCACTCTTCTGGGCATAATGGTATCTGTAAGGCCTGATGTTAGGAGGACCACTCCCAAGAATTAGGTGAATAGTATGATCATGATTTCGAGTGGGTGGAAGACCTCTGGGAATATCTTCAAATACTTTGGAACGCTTATCAATGATCCCTTGGAGATTTAGGGGAATAGATGGCTTACATGTTTGAACATCTAATGAGCATAGTTCTACAATTACACCTTGATGCCCCTTTTTCAATAATGTTGTCATTCCATTAGAGATTATCACCTTACTAGGTTTCCCTGTGATACCCCTTAACTCAATTTCCTTTCCTTCCATTGAAAATTTCATGAAAAGTTATTGAAAATTAAAATCCACTATTCCCAATGATTGTAACCATTGGACTCCTAGTACGACTTCAGTACCACCCATGGGTATAGAAATCATTGGAATATTCATTACATATTCCCCCATAGTAAGATGGATCTTATGGAATTTTCCTGAGCAATTTATAGTTCTTCCAATTGCAATCATTACTCAAAACTCTGGAGCTGGATATATAAAGAAATTGAGAGCTTTGGTTAATTTATAGTGAATGAAATTATGAGTACTACCATAATCAATTAGGACTATCACCTTTTTTTTTTTGATATATCCTTCGATCTTGAGGGTTTGAGGAGTGCTAATTCCAGCCAATGCATTACATGATATCGTGGGAGTCAACTCTTCAGAATAAATCTCTTCTACATTTTCATCTTGAGATAGTTCTTGTTATTGTTCTTGTTCATCATCCTCTTCACAATCTATGTAGAATAATTTCTTCTCACCACACTTATGTACCTTACTGTACTTGTTGTCACAATTAAAGCATAAACCTTTGTTGGGCCATTCGTTTTGATGAATAGAAGTTGCAAAAGTTATGATGTAGCTTCATTTTGGTGAACATAAGTTGTGCAAGGTGCCGAGGAGATAGACAATGGACTAAAGGAAGACACATAAAGTGGTTGGAAGGACAACACAACATTGGTTTTGAAGAAAGAAGTTGCAACAAGATCAAGAAGAAGAAAGAACTCTCGGGTTCTCAACCAACAAATCGAGATCATACTATATATATGATATTGATGTGATTGTAATAAGGTTGTTGGTTGTTAATGAAGGGCTGGGATTGCCATTTTTGCTAGAGTCATTGTTGTTATCATTCATGTTGTTAGCTTAGCTGAGTCTTGAGATCTGGGTAAGAACTAGACTGTCAATGTAATAGAGTTTTGTATTATTGTAGAGTTGGAAAGAGCAAGGGATTGAGATAACCTTGTCTCATACTTGTTGGGGAGCATCCTTTGATTACTTGTATATGTGACTCAAGCTATGAGAAGAACTTGATATGTTAATACAATTGGGAACCCAAATTTTGAATATATCCTTTGTATCTAGTCCTATGAATGTATTGAATGTTTCTCTATATTATCTTTTATATCTCATATGCTTAAAGCTTCTTTGTGAATGATGACGCAACTCCGTTTCTTTATTGTTAGTTAGGAAATATTTAGAACTGCTATGGGTTTACTCTATCTTACACAAGACTAACATGAATCTTGATACCTTAGATATTTGTCTAAGTATTCTCCTTACCCTTCCCTCTCTTTATTGTCTCGATTGTGCTTCAAGTGATACTTCTTCCCTCGCGGGAAGATGAAAATTCCAATGCTCTAGACTGCATCGATACCTTTTGTTGGAAATTGTAAGAGGACCCTGGTTTGATCACTTTTGCACCAACAAAATGGTTCCGTTGTTGGGACCTGTGTTTTAAAAGGCAGCTTGTGAGGAGAATGCTTCCGCGGATCTATAGATCTGAGATTCGAAAATGGTGGGAACAAAATTGTGACGACTTTATATGGAAGGAAGAGGAGTTGCGAGGTAAAAGCAAGAAGGATACAAGAGATTCTATCTTTTATTCAAAGAAATCGAGTGACTAATATGAGATATTATGGGTAAAATCCCCAGAAGAACTATTCCATTAGATAGATCGGCTCCAAGAAGCTCCAGAATTTCAAGAATGTGTCAAGAATAATTGTGCTTGGGATACAGAGAAGATCACAACACTTCATTGGTTGGATCACCAGATTATGCAAGCGATTGATTTCTGGGTTAATACAACTCTAGAGGGATATATCATTGAATTCACAACTGAGAATCACCAACATTTTTCACAGGCGAAATAATTTTTCAAGAAAGGTGCACGAGGGAGACTGTTGAGGGAAATTCCCATGTGGATCAAAGTATTCTTGATGGAGGAAGGGATGATAACTATTCCCTCGAATGAGATGGCAACCTAAACACCGATGCTTGGGGTAGGGTGATTGTGAGGTAGGATCATGACATGAGAAAGGGAAAGGGTTCTTTGACATATGGGGGAAGATCAATAAAAGAGTGCAAGAAATGAACAAGCCTTAAGGAGATCTGCCATAGTTGAGAAGTGGTGGCGTGGAAAGGTAAAGAAAGCAGTGAAGTAGTTTGAGGTGTTTCGGAAATAAATTAGATCAAGAGGAATAGATGAAAGAAATAAAGAAGAGTCGAGGAAGGTAAGAAGACAAGAAAGACTAGCCAGACTAAGATTACAATAGAGAGAAGCACAACGAGGAAGGAGTCCCAAGGTGGGTAGATGAGAAGAAGAGTGTGCAGAAGAAAAGGAAGATGAAGTAGGTCTGGACCTTGCAGAAGACCAAGAAGATTTAGCTTCGATATCATGAAACATCAGGAATCAGGAAGATAAGTCTGCTCCATAGGAAGAAAATGAGACCCCCCAAATCAAAGAAACCCACCCAGTGGAACTATCCCTGAATCACCCGTCCCCCAGGTGTCCTCTATACCCGTGGTAAATTCTACACAACCTACTTATGTTATTTCTATTCCATTGCATCCAGTTAGTCAGAACCAGTATGTAAGTGTAAACGTTGGGAGGATATTGGGATCCCTAGGCATATCACAACCAAGACCATTAGGTTTCATTCTAATAGGAACAATGATACCCAGAATGGCTGGAAATATGGGAGGATTGATTTCCCGATACCCATAATTCAGGGGTAAAGGGGGAAGAGGATGTAGAGAAACATTGGTTCTTATGTGAATCCATCTAGAGAGCCAGAGGGACTCTCGATGCAAACAAGTTAGTAGAGTTTCAGACTACCTTGAGGGGTCATGCTCTCAAATGGTACATGAAGGATATTGAACCAGGGGTGCAAGGAAAAACATTCAACCTTGGTCAAGTTCGTTTGAAGTTCATCGCCAAATTCAAACTACTTCAGTCAGAGAAAATATCTCTCTCTAAGTTGTGGGAGATTCAAAAAAGGGAAGGATAATCTTCGTGGGAGTACAATCATAAATTTAAATATGCTATTGAGAGGCTATCACATCCAATTCACGAAGATCACCAGAGGGAATGGTACATCGAAGGATTACTACCTCTAATGAGAATTCATTTAACGCAACAACAGATAGCCACCTTAACAGATGCCTTGGAACAATTGATAAAGATCGAAGCCTTGGAAGATTATCCAGGGAGTCTAAGGATGACCAGGCCTCCAGTAGATGCAAATTTGTGACAACTCCAGGGACAAATATCAGTGCTAACGGAGAATATTCAAGAATTAACCATACCAAGACCAGGACGACCTCAAGTTTGGTGCACGAGATGCTACACAAAAGGGCATCTGGAAAGTGAATGTCCACGCATGAGGGGAATGGGGCCTCCTCACAATCCATTGGGACCCTCTCCAGGACCAATAGGAGGAGTTGCGCAAGTATCTGTGACTCCACTATTCCATACACCAAGGCTATACCATACCTTTCCAGATGCTTAAACATCTCATCCAACTGAGTATTGTGATATTTGTTGGAAACATGGGCATGTGCCGAGGAAGTGTCCTATTATGCAGAAGTACACAACTGTGCCCAATAAGATACATTGTGAGTTCTACAAATCTATGACACATCCTGCAAATCAATGTAGAGCATTGGACACACTTGTTGACATATTAGACCGGACAACATTCAGAATAAATGAAACACCCCAAGGATCTGGAAGAGGCCAGGGAGGTGAGGTTGGAGGTGGATTCAGAGGAGGGAGAAATGGAGGAAGAGAGACGAGAAAATTTTACAACTGCAATGAATAAGGTCACTTGGCTAGAGACTACCGTCACCCAAGACGACCATGGTTCTCTCACTGCAGAAATAATGGGCACACAACTGAAGACTGTCCAGAACTGATCGCGAAATGGGAAGATCAGGTTCGTCAATGAGGAGCCAATCTCCTAAGCTCAAAATTAAAAAGGGGGATTGAGGGAAAAATACCTAATATCAATTTCATTACTCGCGAAGGAGAAAAAACTGGGGCAAATGCAGACAGTCAGCCCAAGATTCAAAAATATGTTCCCAAGGATGACATGTATGACCCTGTGAAACAAAATTTGTTTTTCAAAGATGAAATAGAAATATTTGAGAGTATCCCCACTCCAGAGATAATGGAGAATATCCCTAAAGTCGCCTCTCAACCTAACCTTGCGCAAGCCCCTACCTTGCCACCGACACATAGAAACTTTGCAATTCCAAGGAGACACCTTGAGCAGTCTTAAAGTGTAATCAATCTTTGGTTTCAGTTGTTATTTGATATCCTAGGGGATGACCAAATTATGAAGAAGTTGCGCAACACCCTGTACCTAATATTGGGAAATGAGGGAACCCCAGAAGCCATAGTAAGGACCAACCTCCCTGAGAAAAATACCCAGAGAATATAAAGAAGAAATGTGTGAACATGAAAATAATTTAGGTTAGAATCCCAGCTAGATGATTTTGAAATCAAAGATGTCATGCTAGATTTGGGATCCGATGTCAACATCCTACCCAAAAATACCTAGGAAGCTTTGGGAAAACCTCAATTACTATATTCCCCCATCCAATTGAGAATGGAAAACTGGTACTACATTTTCTCAGTAGGAAGGTTGGAAAATGTGGAAATAGATGTTGCGGGAGTTAAAACCACAACCGATTATGAGGTAATTTAAATCATGGGAGATAAGGATCCCTACCCTTCTCTACTCAGAATTGATTGGGCATACGAAAACTATGCTATCATTGATCTAAAGAGGGAAACCATGACGTTTGAATCATATGGGATAAAGTAGTTCAACCCTTAGATCCATGTTTAAGGCCTAGATACACTTAACCAATGGACCACAATATGGAGTTAGATGCTCTTGACCAATTATACACCATAACAACAGGAACGAGACCAGATTACATAAATCCCACTGCATATGGATTGGTAAGTTGGAGAAACATACAGTCTGCTGACGTGGATTCAAAAGTATCATTTGACAGTTGGTAGCAAGGTTCATACAAACAATTCTCAAGACAATGCACAACTGTAAGAGCAACGAGATGGATTGGAACCGAGGTCAAAGAACACCCGACATATGGTACCTCAGAGGTACACAGTTTTCTTGCCAGCATGGAAGATAAAACAACGACAGATCAAAGTATCTCTGTTCTTGAATTAGCCTTGCAAGATACCCCCGCTAGATGGTGGGTCACCCATAAATCCTTGATTATGGAGTGGGAAGATGAAAAACAAGCCATCCGATGTCAATTCCAAAGTAGGGATCAACTGAAAGAAGAGATGAATATAGATTTTCAAGATGTGTAACTGTTAGATGGACGGTTTGACCCTAAAGTGCATATTGAGCATTGCTTAAAGCAGTGGAGAGTTGCAGAAGTACCCCCTCACCTATGGGCTCAGGTATTTCTCCATTCGCTGGGTCCAATCCTAAAAGATTGATATATACATGAGGAGACCAGAAGACAAACAAATTGTTGGAATACCTTACAAGAACAATTTTGCAAGGACTTCTCCTTTACAAGTAAGTACCCTGAGCTCAACACAATCCTTCAAAGACTCAGGGAAATTCTTTTTACTGACATTTGCAAAAAAAGATCAAGTCCAGTAGTATGTGATGACCATGTTCATTTTCTTCAGTCTAGTCTAGGTCTTGAAAATGATAAGATAGTTGTACCTTGCTGTAAAGTTGAGAAAGACTTGGAAAAAACCGATGACTTGGAAGAGCTTAGAAACTTAACCATTAAAGAAACGAAAGGAAGTAGAGAGATTCAGGATACTGTACCTAGTCACACTTGTAGCTCCTATAAACATCCACTAAATTTGTGGAAAGTTAATATAGGGAGTACAAAGAATCCTAAGATAGCTTCTATAAGAGATTACTGGGATGAGAAAACTATGAATGAAGTACACACCCTGTTACGAGAGTATGAGGACTTGTTTCCAAAAACGTTCTTAGAACCAAAAGGTATAAAATGAGCCATGGGAGAAATCAAAATCGAGTTGAAACCCGGCTCAAGACCTATGAATCACAAAACATACCAATTTAATCCTAGAATAAAAGAGAAGGTCAAGAAGGAAGTGGACAAAATGCTTGCGGCATGACTTATTTTCCCAATCGAAGAAGCATAGTGGATTAGCCCCATAGTTATCTAGAGAAAGAAAGATACAAAAGACATTCGGGTCTGTGTGGACTACAGAAGTCTGAATTCTACATGTGTGCACGATTCGTTTTCGACACCTTTCAATGATGAAGTGTTAGATTAGGTTGCGGGAAAACAATCTTATTCATTTACAAAAAGATTCACAAGATATCACCAATTCATAATCGTAGAGGATGAAAAGAAGAAGACCACATTCATAAATAAATGGGGATCATTCACATACAATGTAATTCCCTTTGGCTTAAATAATTCCCCTGCATTCTTCTCTCAGATCGTAATAGCAAAATTTCGAGAGTTCGTCCACAAGTTTGTAGAAGTATACATCGATGATTGGACGGTATACATCCTTAAAAGACCATGTAGGTCTACTCCGGTTAATGTTTGATAGATGTCGTGAATTGCATATATCTCTTAATCTAAGGAAGTGCATTTTCTGTGTACCACATGGAAATATGTTAGGCCATATTGTATGCAGAGAAGGAGTCTTGGTAGACCCAGCTAAAGTTGCGATCATTATGAACATGTCTCCACCTACAAGTGATAAATTGTTGCACTCTACATTGGTACATACATGATATTACCACAAGTTCATAAGAAGATATGCAACTATCACCACACCTCTAGAAAAATTGCTGAAGAAGTCCAAACTATTTCGGTGGACACCAAAGTGTGACAAAGCATTCGACATTCTTAAAGAAAATATAAGTACTACACCTATCTTGATATTTCCCAATTAGAAAATTGAGTTCCATGTACATGTGGATGCATCAGACATTGCCTTGGGAGCCATCTTAGTGCAACTAGGGGAAGGAAATATGGACCACCCTATCTATTTTTCTGCAGAAAAATTTCGCAAGATGAACACAACTACACAACTACCGAAAGGGAAGGTCTAGCTATGATTTATGCATTACAGAAGTTTAGGCACTGCTTGTTAGGTTCTCATTTTAAGTTTTTTACTGACCATTCTGCGTTGAAGTACCTAGTCAATAAACCAGTACTTGAAGGAAATATTTGCAGGTGGCTACTACTTTTTCAAGAGTTTTCATTCGAAGTAAGTGTCAAACTAGGAAGATGCAATGTAGGCCCAGATCACCTCTCCAGGTTGGAGTCAGGGGAAAGTGGTGGAGCAGTGGATGATTATCTCCGAGATGTGGACTTATTCCAAATTGAGGCCATCCTAGAGTATATTGAAGACATTGTTGTCTTCCTCAGTATAGGGACCTTCCCAGAAACTTACTCCGCAACCCAAAAATGACATATGGTGGTTCGCGCAACGGACTATCAACTGATTGCGGGACAACTTTACAAACCAGGGCTAGACAACATCCTTAGGAGATGTGTATTGAACCATGAGAGGCAAGATATCCTGTGGGAATGCCACAATGGAGTTGCAGGAGGATATGTTGGAGTTAAATATACTACACATAAGGTACTTCAAGCTGGATTATGGTGGGCTACGTTATTTAAAGATGCAAAAGAGTATGCTAGATCTTATGACACCTACCAAAGAGTAGGAAAGATGTCACACCGGGATGAATTACCCCTTCAGCCAGTCAGGGAACTTCGGGAATTTGAGAAGTGGGTTGTGGACTTTATTGGACCGATCAACCCCTCGACTAAGCACTCAAAGGCCAGATACATCATTACCACAACTGACTACCTCACAAGATGGGCTGAAGCAGAAGATTTTCAAGACTGTTCATAGATACAATTGGTAGATTTATCTTTGAGAACGTCATCACTCAGTTTGGATGTCCTAGAAGCCTGACCAGTGATCAAGGTAGTCACTTTATCAACAACACAATCACAACATTGACAAAAAAATTCCTTATACAACACCATAAGAGAAGTCGCTACCATCCACAAGCTAACGATACAATGGAGGCATTCAATAAAATTATGGAAAGAGGACTTACAAAAGTATGTTGCGCAAACAGGGAAGACTGGGATGATAGAGTTCCAGCAGTCTTGTGGGCTTACAGGACTACCACGAAGAAGATACATAGGTATACTCCATTTCAGTTGGTTTATGGGAAAGAAGTTGTTATACCTGCATAGTTTATTACCCTTAGTCTCTATATAGCACATGGTACACACATAACATATGATGAATTAGTTGCATAGAGGATTGCAGACTTGCAAGAACTTGAGGAAGCAATATTTCTAGCATATTTTCATCAGACAGTTGAGAAAGCTAGACATAAATCTTGGCATGACAGGCACATTAAGGCTAAAATATTTGTGCAAGGGGATAAGGTACTACTCTATGAAAACCGCTATCAGAAACATCCAAGCATGTTGCCATGCATTGGTCAGGTCCATTCATAGTTGCAGAAATCTGACACTCTGGTGCAGTTAAGCTAGTGCAACTAGATGGTATCCTTCGACTAGGATGGGTGAATGGCACTCACTTGAAGCCCTACATTTTTCATTATTGAGACACTCACTTGAAGCCCTACATTTGTCATTATTGAGACAAAGGACTATTGCTCCAGTCCAAGGGAGCATGTACAATAGTTAGATTTTAATTTCCTGTAGTATATTTAATTCAGTTAATAATGTCGGAGTGTGCATTGTTGCGCCATGACATATACTTATTTTTCATTCTAAGCATTTCTTTTGTGCAGAACTGCTTACTCAGTCGCACAGGATCGAAAGAGCCACCATTACAACCCATGTGCCATATGCATCTCTTCCAGTCGTACCCTTTATGGTAGCTACAGTAAATCGTTAGAACGTTCCATCAAGCCATAAAGGTGCGATACACGTAGATTCCATCGATATCCCCACCGAGATTCTCAACTGTTAAAATGGTAATCCCTCAGGTCAACCATGTCCCTGTCAGCCCTTTCATTAAAGCCAAAATTACCCCATAATATTTTACCCCATTATCAGTCCCGTCAGACACCTAATCCCGAGATTGCATTTATGGTTTAATGATGAGTGTCCTTATGAGTAGTTACGGAGCTCTCCAGTTATCCCGCTTATAAGACCTTGTGAACTCACGAGTGAGACTTATTTTTTACTTTTGTCTTGCGCTATCTACACCCTAGTCTCGTTTTTGAAATCTTCTTCTCCCTAGTCGCGATCCCAAGCCCCAACTCAACCCAACTAGTTTTCTATCATTCTAGAGCCATAATGCCAAGAGAAATAAGAGGTCAGAGTTCAGGTCCAAAAGAGGCAATTCCATATGGTCCATGTGATCCCTAGGTCGAGATCATGGACGATGTCCAAGGAAAGGACGAGAAAGTAAAACTCCTCGACGTCGACCTGACGGACCAAGTATTTTTTTCGCAGATGAATATTAGTGTATTTTGGGACTTGGCTCTAGATGCAATGAGAGGCATGCAGTTTGTGTCAAATCCATAATTCATCAACCTGTTCAATTCCACCATCATGAACCTAAGGGATCTACCAATTTTCCGAACTACTGGTGAGGTTGCGCGATGCACCAAGTTTTTGATCAGTCGGGTGCATGACAAGAGCTTATGGTTCGATAGAAGATATCCGATTGATGCCAAGGAAATCCACTCGCTCACTGAATTATCCCTTGAGGGTGAGGATGTATCAAAAGGATTCCAAGGCCCCAACAAGCATGGGAAGAAGAAGGGCAAAGTAATCCTGTATGATAAATTCTAGACAAAGAGAGGTGGACGTACAACCAAAATCAACCCAATCCTACCAGAGACGGTCTAGACAACCTGCTATGTGATCGCTAGTAAGGTTATGCACTCATACTATAAGGGCGACTGTACCTTAGATGCTCTTTCAATATCAGACTTCTGCGTAAATGGAGCTGTGTTCAACTGGTGCAATTATCTACTAGAGGAACTCCTAGTTTCTTGTGAGGAAGCTCAGGAGAAAGGAGGAACTTTCACATATGGATACTTGCTTGTTGCATTTGCAATGCGGAAATGGCAGTCACCTCTAGGAAGACAATTGTCACTTGCAGATAAGGGTATCCTAGCCAAGATGTTCGAGCCCTGACACTCAAGGTAGGACTCAGAGAATATGGAGTTCAACAATGTAACATTCCTGAAGTGGTATAACCACCTCATTGATGCAACTTGGCGGTTGCGCATACCACAGGAACTATTGAATCTCAACACCTGGAACATCGCATTTGGGATAAA
>JASDQU010688848.1:87035-102228 GCA_032191745.1 Picea mariana
TCCACATGATGCCTTTGACCTTCTATCTAGACGAAGAAGCCTTCGACAAGGAAATCATGTCATGGCTCAGTGTTAAGCACAACCCACACAAGTCTAGTATGCATTACCTCTTTCCACTAGATATCTTGAAGAAAAAGGGGTAGGAAGAAGGAGTAGGGATGAGTTTCAACCCAACATAAAAGAAGAAAAAGTTCCAAATGCCGATGGAATAAGAAGAAGAAGAGGATGAGGAACCCCTGGAGTGGAAAAAGAGGACATTGCCAGTGTTTCCGCAGCTCCCAGAACATGCCATTTTATCAGGTAAGGATGTGAATGAAATCCTTTCTGTTTCATTTATAGGAGATGTCTCGATAAAAAAACCTTGAACAGGGGTTTCCCCAGACAAAGTGATAAATCCAAAATCGATATCCTTGGCTCTACATCGTACCAAGGCCGCCACTCATGCTGCCCAGACTATGATTAACATCACATATGATCCTAAGCTAGACTCCATTGTCTAGATGACCACCATCACTGAACAAGCCCCATCGCCACCACATGAGACCACTATTCCCTCCCGACCCATATCTCCCAAGCCAATGCAGCTGAATAACCCTGACCCTTCTGAGAGTGTAAATGAACCCATTACCCTGACCACCGAAGCCTTGAGCCAGCCAACCACTTTTTCGATACCCATTTCAGTCACTCTACCTTTGGCGGAGAGTCAACAACAAGAAATCCCACCACTTTCTCCAATACCCAAGTTCCAGGAACTTAGAGTCCTCTCTCAATAGTTAATGTTGAGATTCCCATCATCAGAAGCGAGACTCCATAATTTTTGTTACATACAGAGGCAAGAGCACAACCGATTCAAAAAGAACCCCAAACAACCTAAGGGCAGAGCGCATCATCCTTGAAAGAACAGTTGGAGCTAGTACTCCAGAATCCACAACAATGCGCAAAACTGTTGCAACTTTTCCTAGCGAAGATAGAGGTTCTCCCTCTACTTCCAACGACTCTGAAGACTAGACTTGCACATCAACTGCAAGGTCCATCCCCAGGGGAAGAAGAGGCGAAGACACCCTCCAAAATTTTTATGGCTAGTGGATTTCCTCTACAAGTTCGATTACCCTTGGACGCCACTGCTTCATCTGATGACCTCGCTCAATTGTCGACATTGCAGCTAGTGAGCATACTCGGAGCCTTAAATGAGCAATTGGAGCAAAGGATCCAGTAGGCCGAATGAGAAGCCAACTTCTGGAATCAAGAAGGACTCTTGGCGCAGACATGAAGAACATAGGAGGAATACTTAAAGATTCAGGCAGAGCATAAAGTCAAGAAGGTGAAGGAAATGTTAACAAAGGCTTGGAAAATGATTAGAAAGACAACGTCTCAGTTGCCAAAATCTAGTGCAACTAGCGAGCCTACAGATCAGATCGAATTTATTCAGATAGCCTGGTCTAAGCTGGAAGAATGAGAAAAATATCTCGAAGTACAGTTGCGAGACAGTAAGCAAGAAGCCGAGATACAACCCAAGAAGCTACAAGAGAAACTAGAAAAAGTGGTTTTGGAAGGAAACAACACAAGAGTCACCTTACATAAAAGGACTGTAGAGTGCACAACCATTTTCAAAGAGGTTTGTGATTGGATGGGAATCATTTTTAGGTGTAACTAAACATTGGAAGACCTGCACTTGCAAATCCAATCGCTCAATGAAGAAGCAACCAACACCCTGGATCCGCTGGAACAACAAGAAAAAATTGACAAGATCCAGCAAGTGGACAATGATCTGAATGCATTATTTGAAGATCAAACCGTGGCTAAGAAAAAACTAAGAAAGTTTTGTCCTGTAGTCCAGACAACTTACCTACATATGCACAAAATGGATGCCATAGCTAACTTGGAATGGAACTCTCTAGTTGCGTCTAAGCCAAAAGAATTCATTTCAGATGCCACCCAACAGTTTGTTGTTGAAGCTTCACTACTTTCCAGAAAGTGGCAGGACAAAGTGGACAACTTCCAAGATGCCAGGAAAAGATCCCTAGAATTAGTACCTGAGTTGGGCCCTTTGTTTGAAGAAGATAAAGCAGAAACAATCCAAGATGGAAATGGAAGAAACCTAAAACCAGAAGGCAAGGAAGAAAAACAAGCCAACCCAGAGTCCATAGAAAAGATGAAGACTTGACTCGAGGCGAGTCGAGGATTGTGGTCAGAGCCCGTTGGGCCCTTCATTTTGATGAATAGAAGTTGCACAAGTTATGTTGCAACTTCATTTTGGTGAACAAAAGTTTCCCAAGATGCTGAGAAGCCAGACATCGGACTAAAGGAAGAAACAAAAAGCGGTTGGAAGGACAACAGAACATCAGTTTTGAAGAAAGAAGTTGCAACAATATCAAGAAGAAGAAAGAACTCTCAGGTTCTTAACCAACAAACCTAGATCGAACTATATATATGAGATCGATGTGATTGTAATAAGGTTGTTGGTTGTTAATGAAGGGTTGGGATTGTCATTGTTGCTAGAGTGATTGTTGTTATCATTCATGTTGTTATCTTATGTGAGTCTTGAGATCTGGGTAAGAACCAGACTGTCAATGTAATATAGTTTTGTATTATTGTAGAGTTGGAAAGAGCAAGGGATTGAGATAACCTTGTCTCATACTTGTTGGGGAGAATCCTCTAATTACTTGTATATGTGACTCAAGCTATGAGAAGAACCTGATATGTTAATACAATTGGGGACCCAAATTTTGAATATATCTTGTGTATTTAGTCCTCTAAATGTATTGAATGTTGCTCTGTATTATCTTTTATGTATGATATGCTTAACTTCTTCCTTGTGAATGACGACACAACTTTGTTTCTTTATTCTTAGTTAGTAAATGTTCAGAACTGCTACGAGTTTAATCTATCTTGTGCAAGACTAACATGAATCTTGATACCTCATAGTTTTGTCTAAGTATTCTCCTTACCCTTCCCTCTCTTTATCGTCTTGGTTGCGCTTCAGGTGAGACTTCTTCCCTCCCAGTAATATGAAAATGCCAATTCTCTAGACTACCTCGGTACCTTTTTTTTTGGAAACTGTAAGAGGACCCCGCTGATCACTTTTGCGCCAATAACCTTTTTCTTTTCTTTCCTCCAATTGTTGAGGTGTCAACCTTGTAGGTTGAGGTGTTTTAGAAGAAGGAACATTATTCTCTCGATAGATGTTAGGAGTGGTCCTTCTAGTAGAAATAGCCATATTTTTACTTTCAACATTTCTCTCCACCTTGAATGCATTCTCTAATGTTTTGGTTTCCCAAAGGAGAACCTCATGTTGAATCTTATCCTTTAAATTTCCTATGAATACATCAATCAAGTGCTCATCTGGAATATTCGTTACCTTTATATTCAATCTTTGGAAGTTCTCAATAAGCTCCGCAACTGAACCCTTTTGCTTGAGATTTATCAATTTGCTAAAGAAGGTATTGCTCCTTGTATCCTCATAATGTGCTATAATTTCTTCCATGAAAATTGTCCAAGTGAAAAGTGATTTTTAAGAACAAAGCCATCGATACCACACAAATTGATTGGGTTCTAAATATAAATAAGCAATTCATACCTTTTGTGTATGTGGCACATCATGTAGATCAAAGAACTACTCCATCTGAAGCATCCATGTGATTTGATCCTTGCCATCAAACTTCCTCATATAGATCTTAGGAAAGTGGTTGATCTTCAACCCAAAGTTGGATTTTCTCCAGTTTTGATTCATCTTTATTGTGTCCTCGTCATGAATTTCATGGGATACATTTTCACTTTTAGGTGGCCTCTCTATTAGGAAAAATTTCAATCCTTCCATGATCTCCCTTTTTAAATCATCCATCTTAGTATCCATTATTGCCTCCACTTAGCTTCAGTTGAATCCATCATACCTTGTAGTTCATCTTTTGTTACTGGATTCTTTTGTAAATAATTTACGTCCATGCACATTTATTCAACTTCATCAAGAGTCCAAGTAGGAATTTCTAGAGGCTTATTTGGTGTAGAAGTTCCCTTTTTTGGTGGCATGTTGGTCAAGTATCACTTTTAAACCTTGATTTTGAGGTGGTTATGCTAGACGATCTTTCTTCTGTTGTATCTCCAAAATTTCATCCCTTCTGAGTATGATTTTTTTTTTACAGTTCTCTGATACGTCTTCTCTGCAATTCCACAGGTCTGATCAAAATTGGATGTGCCAAGTGGAATTTATGGTAACTTACCCACAACTTTCTGATTTTTGTCCCTTCCAAGAGAGCGTACTTGTAAAGCGTGCCAAGAGAAAAGTATCGAATATTTGATTCTGAAAATTGCACCAGAATTACTATAGACTGTCTACTATCCAATTCAACTAGTCTCACTTAATTTGGATATTCACTGAAGAAGATATCGTTGTTTTACCAAAACACCTGTTTGAAA
Organism: Picea mariana; assembly: GCA_032191745.1. NCBI lineage: Eukaryota > Viridiplantae > Streptophyta > Pinopsida > Pinales > Pinaceae > Picea > Picea mariana. Next base: position 91,449 of record JASDQU010688848.1, read on the forward strand.
CTAGTTAATATGACTAGTCAGATATCCTATCTTACATAGGGTGTATATACAAACGTAGGATGACCCAGAAGGTGAAATTTTTATCACAAATACCTTCATAATTTCTATGAATATCCTACAGGTTTTAGGGTCTAAAAATTCACAGGAAAAAGTTTATAGCGAAAATTCTGCGATGACTACATTCACAATGATTCCAAAACCCTATCTTACAAAAACTATATCTCCGAAAGTATAATGCCTCAGGAGCTAAAATTTGAACCCCACGTACCTTGATGCATTTAGTAAATATTCCCAAGGGGTTACTTTAGAAACGTTGTAGAAAAAAGTTATATCCAAAATTCCAAGGTGTCTTAGATGCAACAACGAAACACCAAAAACTTGAGCTTTGATACCAAATGTTAAGAACCAAATATAAAAATAGCATAAAAAAACCTCAGAATAAGTACTCGACACCTTGAAAAAGAGATAATTTCAGATAATAATCCTCTTCGAGGGGGAAACCTCTTTATACACCACATAAATTTCCAAATACAATGTTGGGTATGTGTTATATTCTTTGCATGTGTGTGTGTGTGGGTGCGTCAGATACGACGACTGGTGAAATTCGATATAATGAAAAAGAAAGGTTTTCCCGGTTGAGGGTTTCCGGTAAAAGATCTCTGTGTATTCTGTGTATGAGCCATTGATTAATTTCTGTCTTGCTTAAGAATATATATGCATTGCTTTACTTCGCAGGTTTAAAACTTACATACAATATGATTCCAAATGAAAAGGTCTCCTTGGTATATATAGGAGACTAGGAGGTACAATTACAATTGATGGACCCACGCCTACATAAATAAAATAACATTACTAATTTAATATGCCAAAATTAAGGGGTAATGTGCCACTATTTAGGGCTAACATTGTGGCCTAAGGAATGAACTGAAAATTATGATTTATCAAATTATTTTTCTAGATTTCATTTTAGCTAAGAAAAGGTTTGGTTTATGAAATTTATCAAGAGTTGGAAAGAAAGACTAGTGCCTATATATTATTGGGCTCATAGGGTCTTAAAAGAATAGTTGAAATGATCTTATTTATTTTATTACGAGGTTGTTTACAATGATATAAAATAATGGTACAACCAACTAGTTTATTGTTGTTTATAAATTCCAAAACTCTTATCTTTATCATAATGAAGGAAAATATATCAAGCTGAGAGAATAGATTTTCTATAACTGGAAAACAATGATTTCAAGCAATTTCTAACCATGGAAATCAACTTTCATTCATCATTTTTAGCAACTACAGAAAACATAAATTTCAATAGGAAACAATCCATCTACAAATTCTCATAAAGAAGGAACAATTTTACCTATATTAATCTCTTCATAACCAACTTGAAATGATAGATTTTCCAGCCTTCATATTTAGAATTTGAGTTCCAAAGCATAAGCTTCAATCCCCAAAGTAAATAACAATAGTAGTCTAGTGTGTTTCTACAAACTTTCAACAACAATTACAATAGGAGGAGCTCCTCTTATATAGATGAAGAGATCAATACCTCTTCCAATAAAATAATAATACCCATGCTAAAGCCCTAGCTAAGTTCACGAACAAGTCAAAGAAATAATAAAATAAGAGTGGCCATGCCACATGTACAAATCTCCATCTATATGAGTCCAAGAAGTGGGATGAATTCTTCATGAAAGTGAGAAAGAGATCCAATGTCCCCCCTTATTCTTCTCCAAGGAGGTTGATTAATGAGAAAATGTGCAAAATCCATCTTCAAGTGGTACGTGTGGGCATCCAAGGGAGTGTTTGATGTTGAAAATGTATCCATGTAGAAAATTGAACCCCAAATATGAGAGATAAAGAGTGACAAGTGTATATCAATTCCCAAAATATCCTCCAACAACTAGTTGACCCCATAAATGGATGAATGACATTGTCTTCCAAGTCAAACAACTAGCCAAATATATGAACAGCTAGTCCAAAGGAAAGAGTGTCAAAATGGCATGTGTACACATGCCCAAATCTGTTATGAATGAAGCCATGTGTCAAGGAGAGGGGATGACCTTGCCCTCAAGCCATGCAACAATCATAAATACACATAAGTTCCTCCAAATGTGTGCAAGAGGATAGCACTCCAATTGAAAATCACCTCAACCACATTATAAACTATAATACTAGTGAAAAATCACATCAATAGCTAGGGAGTTAGTGTAAGAGGCCTCCATCCAATAGAGTCATATGAAATCAATAATTAAATTAGCCCAACCACCATCAACATGTGTGCACAAGGTGATCACTCTATAAAAACCATAGTACCTATGATAACCAATTGAATAAAGTGCATATACATCTCAAATAGACTAGGGAAATCACACATAAGGCCCACATCCACATCATACATATCTATGATACGTCATCATGTCTAGAACCATATACGATAATAATGATAATCAAATAATAGAAGGGGACAATGTGATATCCACCCTCCTAACCTATGAATCATAAAAATATCATCATAATGTTGAATCCACTAAAACATGACATCAATCCACAAGGACATGAACTAGTCACATGAACTAGCCACTTTGCACTAGACACTTTTCTCTAAACATTACACCACTCATAGTTGAGTAGTGGTCAGTTCTTGAAGAACCATAAGGGTAATGCTAGAAAAAGTGTTTTCTTCCATAATATGTCCCTAGATAACATCAACCAACCATTCGAAACACCTGTAAGTATTTTCCACCTATAGCATAGCGTTCAAAATGATGCTCAAGTATCATATTGGGTAACACAAGCCATGTAAATGTATGTTCCTAATGACCAAAAAAAACATGACATTGAATGTAACAACTCTAGAGCTCAAAATCCATCAATCAATATGATCCCGATAATCTCTAAGGGTATAAACATACCCTTTGCAGTGACCATTTTCCTCTAGACATCACACACTCACCATTGTGGAAGTGGCTAGTAATACAATACCATAAGGGAAATGCCAAGGAAAATGTATGCATCCCTAAAATAACTCTTGGTTTCATATGAAGGCTGAATCACTAGTGCCACCAAGATGTGTTTGGTAAGTGCAACTGGAAAATGATGAAAGCCTCTCATGTACTATGACGAGTAACATGACATATCACGATTGCTTGAAGAAACTCATGATGCTATAGGAAAATTACTGTATAGTGAATGCAAAATGCTATAGGTTGGCGGTTATACGACTGATTTTGACAAAATATGGTGGCTGGATATGAATGACAACTCAATTTGGTAGCTGAGACAAATTTACAGTGAAATGGAAGGTAGTGTATGGTGATGGTTCATTTTAGTCATGATGGAAGTGTAGAGTAGGATGGAATAGATGAAACTGTGGTAGCTTGGGGGTCAGAGTGATTGAGAATATAGTGGTGTTGGTGGCTACTAGTTTCACAAAAGGATTATCGAATTGTAGTGAATAATATAAGGGAGGTGATGATAGTCGATAGAGATGGTTGTTGACCTCACAAAAATTTCATGAATTTCCCAATGGCTAGCGCTCATACTAATGTAAAAACACAATTGGTGTCTTTATGCATAACATATATATATATTCAATATATATATATATATATATATATATATATATATATAAAGAAGTGTGACTATTGATGCTTTATTATTATTATTATACATGATTATTATTCTTATTATTAACTATTATTATGATTACACTTATACATATTTATGTATGTTACAACACACTTTCTATATATTTTTGATATATGTTATTGCTGCTCTTGACCTCTCATTTCTTGCAAATTTGGGCAAACCTTTAGCTAAACACTCATAAACATGTTCTCAATGTTTCTGCATTTCAAAAACTTGTGGAACATATGTTTTAAGATAACAAGCTCAAATCCTAATTTATATATTAAGTTGAAAGATGAAGATACTATTACTTTGGTTCTCTATGTAAATAATGTGATAACAACAAGGAACAATTCAATTCAAAATGTAGAGAAAAAGAGATGTTAGACCTCCACAAAACATTTGAAACTGACCTAGGATTTCTAAGTTACTTCCTTGGAATTCAAGTATGGAAAGACAAGCATAAAACCTTCATTTCTAAGTCTAAGCACGACGTAGAGTTACTGGATAAATTTAAAAAGGAGATTCATACTCCTGGTCACACATCGATGGAAGTTAGACTAAAATTTTCAAAGGAGAAATAAACAAGGACTACCGATGAAAAGTTGTATAGACAACTTGTGTGCAACTTGATGTACCTACCTAGTACCGAACCATATATCAACTTTGTTGTTGGTGTGTTCTCTTGATATTTGAATGCACGAAAGATGGTACGATGGAACACAATAGAAATTGTTCTTAGATACATCCAACATACATTGAATTATAATATATTATTTGGGGAAAATGCGAAAAACAAAATCTTCAGGTTGAGTGATATGTAGATAGAAATTGGGAAAGTTCAAAGGATGACTAGAAAACAACTACATATAATACATTTAATATTGGCTTTGGAGCAATTTCTTGGATAACCAAGAAACAATCAATGATTAGTAGTTTGGAAACACATGAAGTAGTTTGGCTTCCTCAAATATTGGAGGACATGAATCTTCAACAATTCAAAGCTACACCATTGAAGTGCGATGATCAAACTCCCAATAAGATGTCAAATAATCCATTTTTTTATAATCAAATAAAGCATGTAGAAGATCACTATCACTATATCAAAAATCAAGTCTAAAACAAGGAGAATGAAAAGCAAGTCTAAAACAAGGAGAATGAATTGATTTACTATGAGACAAAAGATCAAGCAATAAACAATTTCACAAAAGCACTAAGTGAATAAAAGTCTGCATTATCATTAAGACATTAGTCATTAGGATGTTAGTCACTTATGTAATAAGACATAATTATGTTAATTTTATGTTATGTAATGTGGGGTTATGTGTGAAACCTCTACAATACATTATAATGAATAAGCCCCAAAATAAAACTCAATCATATAGGCCAATCTTTCACATCAAGTTAATAAGATCTATGTTTTCTGTCATTCTTTCTCTTATGCCTAATTCTTAACAAAACTATAACGGTTTCATACTCTTATTCTTTTCAGCCCCAAGTTGCTGATGCATAGGAGAGTTTGGGCTTTATCCTTCTACACCTTCCTTTCTTGAGAACAATAGGGCTAAATTGATATTGTGCATGTGTAACCCTAGGTTGGATATTCACTTCTCCTTTACGATAGGTGCAACTATTTCAAGTTTAGACCCTTTTATTCCTACTTTGTCTCATAGGTTGTTTAACAATAAGATATATAGTCAACTAGGTATTTGTTCAATGGTTAATAGGTGGGGGGACCCCAATCCAATCATAGATTGTTTAACAATAAGATATATAGTCAACTAGGTGTTCTTTCAATGGTTAAGAGGTGGGGGACCCCAATCCAAGTTGTTGGATCCAAGTGCAAGTCTTAGGTGACATTGGTAGATTCTTAGTTGAAAGATTCTTCATCGAATGTTGTAATTCAACTACATTTAGCTACTTTTAGATTAGGAAAATGCACACTTGCCACATTGTGATAAGAGAAAGTTGTCCAAACAATTAAAAAAACAATAAGAAATATAACTCTCTGAAAAACTTTGTTAGATCATTGACAAAGTTAATGGTTTTCTTTGTAGGAAGTGATATTATGAGTGTGAATTCTTTTCTAAGGAAAATTCCAAGAAATACTTTCTATATTTGTGGATGACATCCCCTGTAAATTGGTTGGCATAGACTAATGCCCCTAACCCAAATTGATTAGAATTGGGCACCGATTGACATGGAACTAGCCGAATGCCCAACAACATTAATGGCAACAGATTAAGCTTACCCTTTAAACTATTATTGTGAATGTATACCTCAAATGCAAAATTTACCAAACAAATAACCTTGGAAGCTTCACTAAACATTAGGGGATCAATTTTGACTACGACATTTTTTTTATTAAGGACCCAAATGCATCCTTGATCAAAGAGTTATGAAATAATGATAAAAAGGGATAAAATGTCCGCCGCATTTCTTCTACTGACGTATAAGATGGTCTTTGAAGAAGCATTCAAGACTAAGGTTGGCACCTACTCACCATCTTTCTTTCTTGTATTGTATTTAGGTTCAGCGTTTTCTGATGAGAATAAGTTTCTTCTCTAGCTAAGAAGCATGGGTGCACACCTTGACAATTGGCCCTCGCATGGGTGCTTCATCAAGGAAATGATGTTGCTCCAAATCTAGGTACCATTGATACTAATATTGAAAGCCCAAATCATTTTGGACTTTGAAGGAGCCTACATCTTAACTTGAGTTTACTTAAATGAGATAGGTGTCATTTTTGGCTTGATGTGCAGGAACAACCCAAGTACATTTTTTTTTGATGAAAATATTGAGTAGTGGTCAGTTCTTGAAGAACCATAAAGGTAATGCTAGAAAAAGTGTTTGCTTCCATAATATGTCCTTGGATAACATCAACCAACCATTCGAAACACCTGTAAATATTTTCCACCTATAGCATAGTGTTCAAAATCATGCTCAAGTATCATACTGGGTAACACAAACCATGTAAATGTATGTTCCTAATTCCCAACAAAACCATGACATTGAATGTAACAACTTTAGAGCTCAAAATCCATCAATCAATATGATCCTGATAATCTCTAAGGGTATAAACATACCCTTTGAAGTGACCATTTTCCTCTAGACATCACACACTCACCATTGTGGAAGTGGATAGTAATACAATACCATAAGGGAAATGCCAAGGAAAATGTATGCATCCATAAAATAACCCTTGGTTTCATCTGAAGATTGAATCACTAGTGCCACCGAGATGTGTTTGGTAAGTGCAACTGGAAAATGATGAAAGCCTCTCATGTACTATGACGAGTAACATGACATATCACAATTGCTTGAAGAAACTCATGATGCTATAGGAAAATGACTGTACAATGAATGCAAACTGCTATAGGATGGAGATTATACGACTGATTTTGACAAAATATGGTGGCTGGATCTGAATGACAACTCAATTTGGTAGCTGCCATAAATTTACAATGAAATGGAAGGTAGTGTATGGTGATGGTTCATTTTAGTCATGATGGAAGTGTAGAGTAGGATGGAATAGATGAAACTGTGGTAGCTTGGGGGTCGGAGTGATTGAGAATATAGTGGTGTTGGTGGCTACTAGTTTCACAAAAGGATTATCGAATTGTAGTGAATAATATAAGGGAGGTGATGATAGTCGATAGAGATGGTTTTTGACCTCACAAAAATTTCATGAATTTCCCAATGGCTAGCGCTCATACTAATGTAAAAACACAATTGGTGTCTTTATGCATAACATAGATATATATTCAATATGTATATATATATAAAAGATTGAATAATAGTTGGATGCTCTTACAATGTTCCTTGTGACAATATATAACTGTACATTGACAGTTACGAGGTAAAGAAGTGTGACTATTGATGCTTTATTATTATTATTATACATGATTATTATTCTTATTATTAACTATTATTATGATTACACTTATACATATTTATGTACGTTACAACATACTTTCTATATATTTTTGATATATGCTATTGCTGCTCTTGACCTCTCATTTCTTGCAAATCTGGGCAAACTTTTTAGCTAAACACTCATAAACGTGTGCTCAATGTTTCTGCATTTTGAAAACTTGAACATATGTTTTAAGATAAAAATCTCAAATCCTAATTTATATGTTAAATTGAAATATGAAGATACTATTACTTTGGTTCTCTATGTAAATGATGCGATAACAACAAGGAACAATTCAATTCAAAATGTAGAGAAAAAGAGATGTTAGACCTCCACAAAACATTTGAAACTAACCTAGGATTTCTAAGTTACTTCCTTGGAATTCAAGTATGGAAAGACAAGCATAAAACCTTCATTTCTAAGTCTAAGCACGATGTAGAGTTACTGGATAAATTTAAAAAGGAGATTCATATTCCTGGTCACACATCGATGGAAATTAGACTAAAATTGTCAAAGGAGAAATAAACAAGGACTACCGATGAAAAGTTGTATAGGCAACTTGTGTGCAACTTGGTGTACCTACCTACTACCGAACCATATATCAGCTTTGTTGTTGGTATGTTCTCTTGATATTTGAATGCACGAAAGATGGTGCAATGGAACACAATAAAAATTGTTCTTAGATACATCAAACATACATTGATTATAATATATTATTTAGGGAAAATGGGAAAAACAAAATCTTCAGGTTGAGTGATATGTAGATGCAAATTGGGCAAATTCAAAGGATAACTAGAAAACAACTACATATAATATATTTAATATTGGTTTTGGAGCGATTTCTTGGATTACTAAGAAACAATCAATGATTAGTAGTTTGGCAACACATGAAGTAGTTTGTCTTCATCAAATATTGGAGGACATGAATCTTCAACAATTCAAAGCTACACCATTGAAATGCGATGATCAAAGTCCTAATAAAATGGCAAAGAATCCATTTTTTTATAATCAAACAAAACATGTAGAAGTTCACTATCACTATATAAAAAAGCAAGTCTAAAACAAGGAGAATGAAAAGCAAGTCTAAAACAAGGAGAATGAATTTATTTACTATGAGACAAAAGATCAAGCAATAAACAATTTCACAAAAGCACTAAGTGAGTAAAAGTCTGAAAATTTAGAAGAATGTTGTGTGTAACAGAAATAAACATTATCATTAAGACATTAGTAATTAGAATGTTAGGCACTTATTTAATAAGACATAATTATGTTAATTTTATGTTATGTAATATGAGGTTATGTGAATCATTAGGATGTTAGGCACTTATGTAATAAGACACAATTATGTTAATTTTATGTTATATAATGTGGGGTTATGTGTTAAACCTCTACAATACATTATAATCAATAATTACTCACAATAAAACTCAATCATGCATGCCAATCTTTCACTATCGAGTTAATAAAATCTATATTTTCTATCATTCTTTCTCTTACGCTTAATTCTTAACAAAACTATAACGGTTTCATACTCTTATTCTTTTCAGCCCCAAGTTGCTGATGCATAGGAGAGTTGGGCTTTATCCTCCTACACCTTCCTTTCTTGAGAACAAGAGGCCTAAATTGACCTTGTGCATGTGAAACCCTATGTTGGATATTCACTTCTCCTTTACGATAGGTGCAACTATTTCAAGTTTAGACCCTTTTATTCAAATTTGTCTCATAAGTTATTTAACAATAAGATATATAGTCAACTAGGTATTTGTTCAAAGGTTAAGAGATGGGGATGTCAATTCAGGGTGTTGGATCCAAGTGCAAGTCCTAGGTGACATTGGTAGAATAGATATTTCTCATTCATGAATTTTTAGTTGAAGGATTCTTCATTGAATGTTATAATTCAACTAAATTTAGATATAACATTCTTAGATTAGGAAAATGCACACTTGCCACAAGTTGTCCAAACAATTAAAAAAACACTAAGAAATATAACTCTCTAAAAAACTTTGCTAGATCCCTGATAAAGTTGATGGTTTTCTGTGTAGGAAGTGATATTATGAGTGTGAATTCTTTTCCAAGGAAAATCCTAAGAGATGCTTTCTACATTTGTGGATGCCATCCCTTGTAAATCCGTTGGTATAGACTAATGACCCTAACCCAAATGGATTAGAATTGGGCACCAATTGACATGGAACTAGCCAAATGCCCAACAATATTGATGACAACAGATTAAGCTTACCCCTTAAACTATTGCTAATAATGTAAACCACAAATACAAAATTTACCAACCAGATGACTTTTGGAGCTTCACTAAGCATTAGGGATCAATTTTGACTAGGACATTTTTTTATTAAGGACCCAAATGCATCTCTGATATAAAAAAAATAAAAATAAAATTATGAAATAACTATAAAATGTCCTCATTTCTTCTATTGACGGATAAGATGGTCTTTGAAGAAGCATTCAAGACTGATTTGAAGAAGCATTCAAGACTGAGGTTGGCACCTGCTCACCATCTTTCTTTCTTGTATTGTATTTAGGTTCAGTTTTTTCTGATGAGAATACGTTTCTGCTCTAGCTAAGAAGCATGGGTGCACACCTCGGTAACTGGCCCTCGCACGGGTGCTTCATCAAGGAAATGGTGTTGCTCCAATTCCAGGTACCATTTACAAGCTCAATATTGATATTGAAAGCCCAGCTCATTCTGGACTTTGAAGTAGCCTACACTTAACCTGAGTTTACTTAATTGAGATAGACGTTTTTGGCTTGATGTGCAGGAACAACCAAAGTAAAATTTTTTGATGAAAATATTGCGTCCTTGGAGATTAGTTTATCCCAGGAAGAACTGAGTGAGATTGCTGCAGCTGTTCCAGAAAATGAGGTTGTAGGATTGAGGGCTGCTGATCCTAATTATCAAAGGACATGGCAATTCGCCAATACACCCCAAACAAAGCAGACTTTATCGGTTGCAAGGAAACATTCTATGCTCGGCTGTTGTACTCTTATCTCTAAGATTTGAGCACAGTCGTGGCATGGAAGCGCAGTCATCAATTTTGTTCTTATAGTTAGAATAAAATGAATATGAAAGGGAGCTGGTGCAAAATTTAATGTTTATATCAATCGTATATGAACATGTAATCCATACAGTAATTCAAGCAAACAGCCATGAGCATTAGTTCATTCTCATCCTTGCATCTGTGTAGGGGGAAGGCAAAGGTCAGCTAATGATCACATTCATAT
>JASDQU010688848.1:102248-112454 GCA_032191745.1 Picea mariana
AAAGGACTATTGCTCCAGTCCAAGGGAGCATGTACAATAGTTAGATTTTAATTTCCTGTAATATATTTAATTCAGTTAATAATGTCGGAGTGTGCATTGTTGTGCCATGACATATACTTATTTTTCAGTCTAAGTGTTTCTTTTGTGCAGAATTGCTTACTCAGTCGCACAGGATCGAAAGAACCACCATTACAACCCATGTTCCATACGCATCTCTTCTAGTTGTACCCTTTATGGTAGCTATAGTAAATTGTCAAAACGTTCCATCAAGCCATAAAGGCACGATACACGTAGATTCCATCGATATCCCCACTGAGATTCTCAACTATTAAAATGGTAATCCCTCAGGTCGACCACGTCCCTGTTAGCCCGTTCATTAAAGCCAGGATCACCCTATAATATTTTACCCCGTTATTTATTAGTCCCGTCGGACACCTAAGCCCGAGATTGCGTTTATGGTTTAATGATGAGTGTCTTTATGAGTAGTTACAGAGCTCTCCAGTTATCCCGCTTATAAGACCTTGCGAACTCACGAGTGAGACTTATTTTTTACTTTTGTCTTGCGCTATCTACACCCTAGTCTCATTTTTGAAATCTTCTTCTCCCTAGTCGCGACCCCAAGCCCCAACTCAACCCGTCTAGTTTTCTATCATTCTAGAGCCATAATGCCAAGAGAAATAAAAGGTTAGAGTTCAGGTCCAAAAGAGGCAATTCCATATGATCCATGTGATCCCTGGGTTGAGATCATGGACGATGTCTAGGGAAAGGACGAGAAAGTAAAACTCCTTGACGTCGACCTGACGGACCAAGTATTTTTTTCGCAGATGAATATTAGTGTATTTTGGGACTTGGCTCCAGATGCAATGGGAGGCATGCAGTTTGTGTCAAATCCATAATTCATCAACCTGTTCAATTCCACCATCATGAACCTAAGGGATCTACTGGTTTTCTGAACTACTGGTGAGGTTGCGCGATGCACCAAGTTTTTGATCAATCGGGTGCATGAAAGGAGCTTATGGCTTGATAGAAGATATCCGTTTGATGCCAAGGAAATCCACTCGCTCACCGAATTATCCCTCGAGGGTGAGTATGTATCAAGCATGGGAAGAAGAAGGGAAAAGTAATCATGTATGAGAAATTCCATACAAAGAGAGGTGGACGTACAACCAAAATCAACCTAATCCTACCAGAGACGGTCCAGATAGCCTGCTACATGATCGCTAGTAAGGTTATGCGCTCGTACTACAAGGGCAACTGCACCTTAGATTCTCTTTCAATAACAGACTTCTGCATAAATGGAGCTATGTTCAACTGGTGCAACTATCTACTAGAGGAACTCCTAGTTGCTTGTGAGGAAGCTCAAGAGAAAGGAGGAACTTTCACATATGGATACTTGCTCATTGCATTTGCAATGCAGAAATGGTAGTCACCTCTAGGAAGACAATTGTCACTTGCAGATAAGGGTATCCTAGCCAAGATGTTCGAGCCCTGACACTCAAGGTAGGACTCAGAGAATATGGAGTTCAACAATGTAACATTCCTGAAGTGGTACATCCACCTCATTGATGCAACTCGGCGACTGTGCATACCACAGGAACTGTTGAATCTCAACACCTGGAACATCACATTTGGGATAAATTGCCACTGCAATTTTGTTTGGCCGAGGCATGTGAAGCCTAAGGAATTCCACATGATGCCTTTGACCTTCTATCTAGACGAAGACGCCTTCGACAAGGAAGTCATGTCATGGCCCGGTGTTAAGCACAACCCACGCAAGTCTGGTATGCATTACCTCTTGCCACCAGATATCTTGAAGAAAAAGGGGCAGGAAGAAGGAGTAGGGATGAGTTTCGACCCAACATAAAAGAAGCAAAAGGTCCAAATGCTGATGGAATAATAAGAAGAAGAGGATGAGGAACCCCTGGAGCGGAAGAAGAGGACATTGCTAGTGTTTCCGTAGCTCCCAGAACATGTCGTTTTATCAGGTAAGGAAGTGAATGAAATCCTTTCCGTTTCATTTATAGGAGATGTCTTGATAAAAAAACCTTGAATAGGGGTTTCCCCAGACAAAGTGATAAATCCAAAACCGATATCCTCGACTCTACCTCGTACAAAGGCCGCCACTCATGCTACCCAGACTGTGATTAACATCACATATGATCCTGAGCTAGACTCCACTGTCTAGATGACCACCATTGGTGAACAAGCCCCATCGCCACCACATGAGACCATTGTTCCCTCCCGACCCACATCCCCCAAGCCAATGCAGCTGGATTACCCCGACCCTTCTGAGAGTGTAAACGAACCCATTACCCTGACCATCGAAGCCTTGAGCCAACCAACCACTTTGTCGATACCCATTTCGGTCACTCTGCCTTTGGTGGAGAGTCAACAACAAGAAATCGCACCACTTTCTCCAATACCGCAAGTTCCAGGAACTTAGAGTCCTCTCTTAATAGTCAATGTTGAGATTCCCATCATCAGAAGCGAGACTCCATAATTTTCGTTACATATAGAGGCAGGAGCACAACTGGTTCAAAAAGAACCCCAAACAACCTAAGGGTAGAGCACATCATCCCTGAAAGAACAGTTGGAGCCAGTACTCCAGAATCCACAACAATGCGCAAAACTATTGCAACTTTTCCTGGCGAAGATAGAGGTTCTCCCTCTACTTCCAATGACTCTGACGACTAGACTTGCACATCAACTGCAAGGTCCATCCCCAGGGGAAGAAGAGGTGAAGACACCCTCCGAACATTTTATGGCTAGTGGACTTCCTCTACAAGTCCGATTACCCCTGGACGCCATTACTTCATCTGACGACCTCACTCAATTGCCGACATCGTAGCTAGTGGGCATACTTAGAGCCTTAAATGAGCAATTGGAGCAAAGGATCCAATAGGACGAATGAGAAGCCAACTTCTGGAATCAAGAAGGACTCTTGGCGTAGACATGAAGAACATAGGAGGAATACTTAAAGATTCAGGCAGAGCATAAAGTCAAGAAGGTGAAGGAAATTTTAACAAAGGCTTGGAAAACGATCAGAAAGACAATGTCTCAGTTGCCAGAATGTAGTGCAACTAGCGATCCTACAGAGCAGATCAAATTTATTCAAATAGCCCGTTCTAAGTTGGAAGAACGAGAAAAATATCTCGAAGTACAGTTGCGAGACAGTAAGCGAGAAGCCGATATACAACCCAAGAAGCTACAGGAGAAACTAGAAAAAGTGGTTTTGGAAGGAAACAATGCAAGAGTCACCTTGCATAAAAGGACTGCAGAATGCACAACCATTTTCAAAGAGGTTTGTGATTGGATGGGAATCATTTTTAGGTGCAACTAAACATTGGAAGACCTGCACTTGCAAATCCAATTGCTCAATGAAGAAGCAACCAACACCCTGGATCCGCTGGAACAATAAGAAAAAATTGACAAGATCCAGCAAGCAGACAATGATCTGAATGCATTATTTGAATATCAAACCATGGCTAAGAAAAAACTAAGAAAGTTTTGACCTGTAGTCCAGAAAACTTACCTACATATGCACAAAGTGGATGCCATATATAACTTAGAATGGAACTCTCTAGTTGCGTCTAAGCCAAAAGAATTCATTACAGATGCCACCCAACAGTTTGTTGTTGAAGCTTCACTACTTTCCAGAAAGTGGCAGGACAAAGTGGACAACTTCCAAGATGTCAGGAAAAGAGCCCTAGAATTAGTACCTGAGTTGGGCCCTTTGTTTGAAGAAGATAAAGCAGAAATAATCCAAGATGGAAATGGAAGAAACCTGGAACCAGAAGGCAAGGAAGAAAAACAAGCCAATCCAGAGTCCATAGAAAAGATGAAGACTTGACTCGAGGCGAGTCAAGGATTGTGGTCGGAGCTCATTGGGCCCTTCGTTTTGATGAATAGAAGTTGCACAAGTTATGCTGCAGCTTCATTTTGGTGAACAAAAGTTTCCCAATATGCTGAGGAGCTGGACATCGGACTAAAGGAAGAAACAAAAAATGGTTGGAAGGACAACACAACATCAGTTTTGAAGAAAGAAGTTGCAACAAGATCAAGAAGAAGAAAGAACTCTCAGGTTCTCAACCAACAAACCTAGATCGAACTATATATATGAGATCGATGTGATTGTATAAGGTTGTTGGTTGTTAATGAAGGGCTGATATTGTCATTGTTGCTAGAGTGATTGTTGTTATCATTCATGTTGTTATCTTAGGTGAGTCTTGAGATCTGGGTAAGAACCAAACTGTCAATGTAATAGAGTTTTGTATTATTGTAGAGTTTGAAAGAGAAAGGGATTGAGATAACCTTGTCTCATACTCATTGGGGAGAATCCTCTAATTACTTGTATATGTGAATCAAGCTGTGAGAAGAACCTGATATGTTAATACAATTGGGGACCCAAATTTTGAATATATCTTGTGTATTTAGTCCTTTGAATGTATTGAATGTTGCTCTGTATTATCTTTTATGTATGATATGCTTAACTTCTTCCTTGTGAATGACGACACAACTCTGTTTCTTTATTCTTAGTTAGGAAATGTTAAGAACTGCTACAGGTTTAATCTATCTTGCACAAGACTAACATGAATCTTGATACCTCATAGTTTTGTCTAAGTATTCTCCTTACCCTTCCCTCTCTTTATCGTCTTGGTTGCTCTTCGGGTGAGACTTCTTCCCTCCCAGGAATATGAAAATGCCAATGCTCTAGACTACCTCAGTACCTTTTTTTTTGGAAATTGTAAGAGGACCCTGGTCTGATCACTTTTGCGCCAACAACCTTTTTCTTTTCTTTCCTCCAATTGTTGAGGTGTCAACCTTGTAGGTTGAGGTGTTTTGGAAGAAGGAACATTATTCTCTCGATAGATGTTAGGAGTGGTCCTTCTAGTAGAAATAGCCATATTTTTACTTTCAACATTTCTCTCCACCCTGAATGCATTCTCTAATGTTTTGGGTTCCCAAAGGAGAACCTCATGTTGAATCTTATCCTTTAAAGTTCCTATGAATACATCAATCAAGTGCTCATCTAGAATATCCATTACCTTTATATTCAATCTTTGGAAGTTCTCAATAAGCTCCACAACTGAACCCTTTTGCTTGAGATTTATCAATTTGCTAAAGAAGGTATTGCTCCTTGTATCCTCATAATGTGTCATAATTTCTTCCGTGAAAATTGTCCAAGTGAAAAGTGATTTTTAAGAACAAAGCCATCGATACCACACAAATTGATTGGGTTCTAAATATAAAAAAGCAATTCGTACCTTTTGTGTATGTGGCACATCATGTAGATCAAAGAACTACTCCATCTGAAGTATCCATGTGATTTGATCCTTGCCATCAAACTTCCTCATATAGATCTTAGGAAAGTGGTTGATCTTCAACCCAAAGTTGGAGTTTCTCTAGTCTTGATTCATCTTTATTGTGTCCTCATCATGAATTTCATGGGATACATTTTCACTTTCAGGTAGACTCTCTATTAGGAAAAATTTCAATCCTTCCATGATCTCCCTTTTTAAACCATCCATCTTAGTATCCATTATTGCCTCCACTTAGCTTCAATTGAATCCATCATACCTTGTAGTTCATATTTTGTTACTGGCTTCTTTTGTAAATAATTTACGTCCATGCACATTTCTTCACCTTCATCAAGAGTCCAAGTAGGAATTTCTGGAGGCTTATTTGGTGTAGAAGTTACCTTTTTTGGTGGCATGTTGGTCAAGTATCACTTTTAAACCTTTATTTCGAGGTGGTTATGCTAGACGATCTTTCTTCTGCTGTATCTCCAAAATTTCATCCCTTCTGGGTATGAACTTTTTTTTTACAGTTCTCTGATACGTCTTCTCTGCAATTCCATAGGTCTGATCAAAATTGGATGTGCCAAGTGGAATTTATGGTAACTTCCCCACAACTTTTTGATTTTTTTCCCTTCCAAGAGAGCATACTTGTAAAGCATGCCAAGAGAAAAGAATTTTATATTTGATTCTGAAAATTGCACCAGAATTACTATAGACTGTCTACTATCCAATTCAACTAGTCTCACTTAATTTGGATATTCACTGAAGAAGATATCGTTGTTTTACCAAAACACCTGCTTGCAACTAGTTAATATGACTAGTCAGATACCCTATCTTACATAGGGTGTATATACAAACGTAGGATGACCCAGAAGGTGAAATTTTTATCACAAATACCTTCATAATTTCTATGAATATCCTACAGGTTTTAGGGTCTAAAAATTCACAGGAAAAAGTTTATAGTGAAAATCCTGCGCTGGCTACATTCACAATGATTCCAGAACCCTATCTTACACAAGCTATATCTCCGAAAGTATGATGCCTCAGGAGCTGAAATTTGAACCCCACGTACCTTGATGCATTTAGTAAATATTCCCAAGGGGTTACTTTGGAAACGTTGTAGAAAAAAGTTATATCCAAAATTCCAAGGTGTCTCAGATGCAACAACGAAACACCAAAAACTTGAGCTTTGATACCAAATGTTAAGAACCAAATATAAAAATAGCATAAAAAAACCTTAGAATAAGTACTCAATGCCTTGAAAAAGAGATAATTTCAGATAATAAGCCTCTTCGAGGGGGAAACCTCCTTATACACCACATAAATTTCCAAATACAATATGATTCCAAATGAAAAGGTCTCCTTGGTATATATAGGAGACTAGGAGGTACAATTACAACTGATGGACCCACGTCTACATAAATAAAATAACATTACTAATGTAATATGCCAAAATTAAGGGGTAATGTGCCACTATTTAGGGCTTAACATTGTGGCCTAAGGAATGAACTGAAAATTATCATTTATCAAATTATTTTTCTAGATTTCATTTTAGCTAAGAAAAGGTTTGGTTTATGAAATTTATCAAGAGTTGGAAAGAGAGACTAGTGCCTATATATTATTGGGCTCATAGGGTCTTAAAAGAATAGTTGAAATGAACTTATTTATTTTATTACAAGGTTGTTTACAATGATATAAAATAATGGTAAAACCAACTAGTTTATTGTTGTTTATAAATTCCAGAACTCTTATCTTTATCATAATGAAGGAAAATATATCAAGCTGAGAGAATATATTTTCTATAACTGGAAAAAATGATTTCAAGCAATTTCTAACCATGGAAATCAACTTTCATTCATCATTTTTAGCAACTAAAGACAACATAAATTTCAATAGGAAACAATCCATCTACAAATTCTCATAAACAAGGAACAATTTTACCTAGATTAATCTCTTCATAACCAACTTGAAATGATAGATTTTCCATCCTTCATATTTAGGATTTGAGTTCCAAAGCATAAGCTTCAATCCCCAAAGTAAATAACAATAGTAGTCTAGTGTGTTTCTACAAACTTTCAACAACAATTACAATAGGAGGAGCTCCTCTTATATAGATGAAGAGATCAATACCTCTTCCAATAAAATAATAATACCCATGCTAAAGCCTTAGCTAAGTTCATGAACAAGTCAAAGAAATAATAAAATATGAGTGGCCATGCCACATGTACAAATCTCCATCTATATGAGTGCAAGAAGTGGGATGAATTCTCCATGAAAGTGAGAAAGAGATCCGATGTCCCCCTTATTCTTCTCCAAGGAGGTTGATTAATGAGAAAATGTGCAAAATCAATCTTCAAGTGGTACGTGTGGGCATCCAAGGGAGTGTTTGATGTTGAAAATGTATCCATGAAGAAAATTGAACCCCAAATATGAGAGATAAAGAGTGACAAGTGTAGATCAATTCCCAAAATATCCCCCAACAACTAGTTGACCCCATAAATGGATGAATGACATTGTCTTCCAAGTCAAACAACTAGCCAAATATATGAATGGCTAGTCCAAAGGAGAGAGTGTCAAAATGGCATGTGTACACATGCCCAAATCTGTTATGAATGAAGCCATGTGTCAAGGAGAGGGGACGACCTTTCCCTCAAGCCATGCAACAATCATAAATACACATAAGTTCCTCCAAATGTGTGCAAGAGGATAGCACTCCAATTGAAAATCACCTCAACCACATTATAAACTATAATACTAGTGAAAAATCACATCAATAGCTAGGGAGTTAGTGTAAGAGGCCTCCATCCAATAGAGTCATATGAAATCAATAATTAAATTAGCCCAACCACCATCAACATGTGTGCACAAGGCGATCACTCTATAAAAACCATAGTACCTATGATAACCAATTGAATAAAGTGCATATACATCTCAAATAGACTAGGGAAATCACACATAAGGCCCACATCCACATCATACATAGCTATGATACGTCATCATGTATAGAACCATATACAATAATAATGATAATCAAATAATAGAAGCGGACAATGTGATATCCACCCTCCTAACCTATGAATCATAAAAATATCATCATAATGTTGAATCCACTAAAACATGATGATGCAGGAGCATCCCTCACGACAAGCAAGCCAACGTGGAAGCAGAAAGTCAGCTGGAAGACGTCCAACGCAAGTTTTTGAATTTTAAAATTTTTCTATTGAAGTTGACGCGCCTAACTTAAATGAGATCATTTAATTTAAGCGCCTTGGTAAAAATGTACTCAGACCTCGATCCATACGCTCTCGTCTGAGATAGACAGAGGCATTTATGGTAGTAGTTGCAGGTAGATAGAATTGAATTCTTAGATTAGATAGTTCTAGAAGGAAGACGGAAAACCGACTATAGACACCCTCATTTGTATCATTGTAACATTAGCTATCATAGTTCAGAACAGGAAGAGCATAGGAGAATAACATAGAGTTGTAGAAGAACACCCATGTGCAGATCTTGAATTAATAGAAGGAATTGATTCAGATTCATGGCTGTTGTGTTATTCTCTATGTATGTGTGTATTACTTCCTGTTATGCATTTGCTATTATGTGTGTGCATGATTTCATGTGTTAAGATCGGAATCTGAGAGGAAGTGAGGAGAGATACAATTGTTTTCTCTTTTGAGCGAGGATTCCTGCAAGGAGTGCAGTTGAGTCGTTCGCAAGGAGTGCGTTGACAGAAGGCTCAGGAGTTAAACTCTTGTTCTCAATTCGCTCAGAAGCGAAAGCGGTCTTCTAGAGCCGTGCAAGGAGTGCGCAGGCTAAGGAGAGTCTCAGTCGTGAACTGAGCGAAGTGGTGGAAGATTTCTGCTGCAGGAGTGCGCAGGATCGAAAGCTTCAACACTTAGTCGTGATTGAAGGATTTCCGCAAGGAGTACGTGCAAGAAGTTTTCTCTAAGGACTTAAGAATCTTGGAGAAAAGCTCAGGAGGAATAGACCTTCGAGGTTTCTGAAGGTTCAGTGAAGAGAAGTTGCTGCCAGGAGTCGCAACGAGAAGCGTCGCAGGTTGGTGAAGCGATGAAGTAATCTCATGGAGAGATACTCTTTTTCATCTCGTGGGTTACACAAGAAGGAACGGACGGATGAAATCATCTAGAGAGATTTCATGAAGTTCCGAGGACCGTCAGATCTTGCAAAGGTGCAAGGAGGTTACGGTGAGGAGATTTCGAAGAGTTTGAAGCTTAGGAGAGGCAGAGCCATGGATTCGGAGTCATGGAAACCGTCGGATCTACACGTGGTCTCGTGTATCGGTGATCTCGCGAACTCGGGATCTCACAGGTGAAAAACCCAAGTATTGAGTACTCTAAGTCACGAGTAGCGAAGCGACGAGATAATTGGAGCCGTCCATCTGAGAGGACAGGTGGCAGAGATCGGTGATCTTGTGAACTCGAGAGTTCGCAGGGTAAAAGTCCAAGTATTGGGTGTGCAAAGTTGCGAGGCGTGAAGACGCGAGGCGACGAAGGACCGAGAAGATCGTATCCGTCCATTTGTGGAGGACAGGTGGCAAGAGATCGACAGATCTCTCAAACTCGGAGGTTCGTGAGTTGGAGCAACAAAGAATTGCGAAAAAAAATTGTGAGGTCGCGAGACACGAAATCACGACAACCGTTGATCTGCGTGTGGGACTGCGAGAACGAGTGGAAGACAGGTGTTAGAGATCACAAGATCTCGCGAACTTGGAAGTTCGCTGGGTGAGAGCCCAATATTTAGCGCTCAAAGTTACGAGGATGTGAGGAGCGAGGAAAAAGGATAACCGTTAGATCTGGTAGCAGGAGAACCGTTGGATTAGATTGCGAACTCGTCTATCGGGAGTTCGTGAATTGAAACCCCAGATTTGAGCAACGGAAGTCGCGAG
>JASDQU010688850.1:11069-22717 GCA_032191745.1 Picea mariana
CCTCTAGATGCTTCTTTTTAGTATAAATAGGAGTCGAGGGTATGAGAACCCTAGCTTGGATATTATTGTAATAAATCTATTCTCAACTGGAGGTTTCCCCCTCGAAGAAGCACGTGAACATTGCTTTCATATTCAAAGTGTTATTTCTGTTGTTATTCTTATATCATTTCAGTGTTAGTGTGGTGAATGTTCTGGTTATATTGTTGTTATTCTGCCATTACTAGCATTTTATTTCTCTTCTGCATACATTTTATATTTGGTATATTACAGGGAATAAATGTGTTTCTAATCGTTCTAGAGCATCATTCTAACGGTCGGGATGCCTCCAACGGTCATATATATTTTCCGTGGCTAAGTCTCATTCTGCTTTGTTCTTCTATTCCAGTGAGGTTCAAGTTCTTCAAGCATGTCTCCTGCGAAGTCTTCTCTAGAAATTCCTGTAGTTTTTCTAACTTTGCTTTCTTCTTATTGATCTTTCTTGCATTATTTCCTGTGATTTGAGTCTCTGGATTCCTCTTTCCATTCTTATTCTTACTTTCTCTTAGACTAGTAACTTCGCATTGCTGATGTTCTTTCAGAGGGTTCAAATGTAATACCTCTTCTCTTACTATCTCCGGGATGGATGCACTTCTTTCCTGCATGGATAGGTTCTTTAAGCCTTCTTATGGTCTTTCAATTTCGACAACTAATTCTATGGCCCTCTGTTTCTTTGACTTATCCTCTTGTTCTTGTATTAGTCGCTCTATTTTTCTAGCTATGAGGTCCCTTAATTCTTACTTCTTTTGTTCTGTAGCTTCCTCCTCTGCTTTCCTTCTGATATGATCTTTCTCAATCCAAGTCTTTCCTACTAAAAGGGGGAAAGGGGTGTTGTTCTCAACAAAATTAATGACTTCAAATTATTCTTTGGTTGATGTTTCATGAGAAATCATAGGTACATTAGTAACTCTTCCACATAGGGTTATCATCTTTCGTTTAAACAATCCTATCCTTCCCAATGAAGGAACCATAGCAGGCTTTCCCAAAATTTCCCAAGTGCTTTATGGAATGATATTCACTTGTGTTTCCTCATCCAAGACACAGTCTATGTTGAAGTCTCCTATTCTTGTTTCTATGCACTACTTCTCTTTTAATATCTCTCGTAAACTAATGTCTCTGTGATCATTTAGTGTTTCTTTCAGCTGTAATAACATAGTCTCTGATTCTTTCTAGTTCTCTAACATATCCATAGTCCCTTGGCCTTCTTCATAGTTTTCTTGTCTCATGTTCATCTTTTCAGCTTTGGCAATCATTCTAGGGAAATCCTCAACTTCATGGCCAATAACTTTACAACAGAGACAAATAGGACCTATACCAAGGCATTCCTTAGCAAGATGTCCCGTTTTTTTGCATTTATAACACAGTGTCAATCCTCTCTTTCTTTTCAATGATCCCCATCCTTTCCTGTACTGTGCATTAGGATCGCAGTGATGGACCTGCAATCTGCAAAAATTCTTTCTAGGTTCCTACATACACTTGTTAGTCCAAAAATTCTTTCGATCAAATTTATTCAAATCAAATCTTTCTTCTAGCTGTGCCCTAGTTTTTAGACTAGGACAAAATCTATCAAACATACCTAGATGCATACTTTCAAAGAAAAATTTTCCACTTATCTTACCTTTACTAGAACACAAAGATTTAAGATCTTACCTCTTTTCTTCATATCAGGCTTCTATCTTAGCACAGAGCTTCACAAGTCAAGTAGAATACTACGCACTGTAACAAAAGATCTACGCACAGAGATTTCTCTTTTCTTTAGTTCCCAACAATCACAGTTTCAGGTCTCGACAACGGAACCATTTGTTGGCACACAAGGGTATACCCAGGGTTCAATGCTTCAAGAGCACACGAAAAAAACCCTAACTACTGGCCCTTTCGGCAACACTTGCAAAGCAGATGAAGTCTCACTCAAGGTAGAGGCAAGGGGGTTGCAAGACTCATGTGTCTACAACCAAGCTGGGACACAGATCTATGATTACAATACTTGAGAGAGAACTTAGCCAATAACATGCATTAGTTTTTGAACATTATTCACATTGTAGGTTAAACCCTTATTACAGATCAACGCAGTAGCAATCAAGATCAAGCACGTCCAATAATTTAGTAGATATAATTAACTCAGATCTAGCATTCAAATATCATAAGGCACTAAGAATCCACAGATCTATCTATCATACATAAAGATTGGTGCACTAAGCAGATAAACACATAAGCAACATGAGCAATATTGCACAAAGCACATAAGAACACATGATATATGTGGTTCACCCCAGTGTGGGGATACGTCCACTAACTTCGTCTTCTCTTCTTTATTGATATTCAACCTTTCTACATTCTTCGTCTCCTATGCACAAAGCCACAGAGCGCAACTCCATAGAGGACAGGAGATCTGCACGTGGCCCGCCAGATCCTCCTTCCCGAAATCAGTTCAGGCACATAGCCAACTCCTTATTAGCACAAAGCCTTACATGGTATGTGCACAAAGCCTCTTACAATTCCTTGCACTAAGCCAAAGAAAATCAATACAACACTTAGCTAGCACTTTTACATATTCTTGCATGAAGCCAACTTAGACAGACTTCGCTCCAAGTTCTCTATACTTATTTATACATTACAAAAAGGCCTAAACATGGGTAAACCCATGGGCTGCATCCCATACCCATTACATAAACCCTAAATAGCCCAAAAAGCCCACAAAATAGGTGAGATCCCGCGATCTCAGCTCCACTTGGGTGCTCCATCTTCAACCAGCCTGTCGAAGTCCCAAAAATGGTCAAACATGACCAATGTTTCCTCAAAACTTGGTCAGGGGCCAACAACTGATTTTGGTGAATCATAATGTTATGAAGAGGCAGTGCATGTAGACACTAAAAAGAAGTGGGAGCAAGGCATGAAATAAGAAACAGATTCCTTGTTAAATAACCAGACTTGGGACTTGGTTCAGTTTCCTGCAGGAACAAGAGCATGGAAGAATAAATCGGTTTACATATTGAAGGAAGAAGATGGAGGAAAAAAGTGACACAAGGCTAGACTTGTTGTAAAGGGGTTTGCACAAAAGAAAGGTATAGATTTTGATGAAATATTTTATCATGTTGTTAAGATGAATTCAATTAGGACTATTTTAAGTCTTGTGGAAGTAGAATATTTGCATCTTGAAAAGTTAGATGTAAAAACAACTTGTATCCATGGGGATTTGGAGGAAGAGATTTATATGCAGCAACCACAGGGGTATGAGGTCAAAGGGAAGGATAATTTGGTATGCATGTTGAAGAAGAGCATGTATGGCCTAAAGCAAGTTCCAAGGCAATGGTATTTGAAGTTTGACAGGTTTATGACAAAAATAGGTTATAGTAGATGTCATTCTGATCACTAATTTTATTTTAAAAGGATAGAAAATGGAATCTATATTATCTTGCTATTGTATGTAGATGACATGTTTTTTGCAGGGTATAATATGCATGATATAAATGTACTCAAGAAGAAATTATCTAATTGATTTGTGATGAAGGATTTGGGTGCTGCAAAGAAAATCCTTGGTATAATAATAACAAGAGACAGGAAAAATTGCAAATTGACATTGTCTCAAGGTGAGTACATAGAGAAGGTGTTGGAGAGGTTTAGAATGAAGAATGAAAAACCAATTAGTACACCTTTGGCCATCCATTTCAAATTAACTAAGGAAATGAGTCCCAAGATACAGGAGGAGATAGAATACATGTCTAGGGTCCCTTATTCATCAACAGTTGGTAGCTTGATGTATGCGATGGTTTGCATAAGACCAGATATTGCACATACAATGGTAGTTGTGAGTAGGTATATGAACAATCCAAGTAAAGAACATTGGGAGGTAGTAAAGTGGATTCTCATGTATTTGAGAGGTACTTCTACTAATGCATTATGTTTTGGAGGTTCAAATATTGTTCTACAGGGATATGTTGATTTAGATATGGCATGTGATAAAGATAGTAAGAGGAGCACCACAGGGTATGATTTTACTATAAGTGGAACATTGGTAAGTTGGATTTTGAAAATGCAAAAGGTTGTTGCACTTTCAACAACAAAAGAAGAGTATGTTGCTACTACAGAGGCTAGTAAAGAAATGATTTGGTTACAAAGGTTTATGGAGGAATTGGGAAAGAAGCAGAGGAATAACAGGTTGTACTGTGATAGTGAGAGTTCCATTCATATTGAAAATAACTTAGAATTCCATTTGAAGACTAAGAATATAAAACTCAAGTATCATTTCATATGATCCGTCTTGGAAGATGGACATTTGAAGTTGGAAAAGACACATACTATCCAAAATCCTGCAGACATGTCAACAAAGGGAGTAACCAGGGAGAAATTGAGTTCTTGCTCAGTTTTAGTTGATATTGAAGCATGAAGGTAAAGATAAGAAATTTTCCAGGTCCAAGAAGGATCATATTCTAGCAGATACAACAATGGTTGATTTCTTGAGATCAGTCCCCAAGTGGGATATTGTTAGTTGTGGAGCCTGATTATCTTCCTGATTCATATGTATTTGTTTTCAGCCGTGTTTATACCCCATGAAGACTATACACCCGTGAATACTATAAACCACTCCATGCGGGGGGATTCTCCCCCCTACGAGGTCCAGGGGAAAGCGGGCCCCCGAAAACCATGGAAAAGTTTCCTTGTAAATGTATATCGTAATTTCATAGTAAATATGGACCATTCATTATAAGGTTGCAAATCTGACAATATAAGTTATGTTAGGGTTTTTTTCCCTAGAAGGCAACCCTTTTTTATGAGGGAATTTTATTTCGGATATGTATCATTGCGAATATTGTATTCTAAGAGAGGAGACTATGAGAGAAAGAAGAGGAAGTTACAACATCTGTGTTCTAGGTTGTATCCCTTCATTTTGCTGGATAATAAAAAGGAAGGACCTGACAATTTATCTGGTGGATGTAGCCCACACTTGGTGAACCACATATATATGTGTCTCTAGTGTATTATGTATCTTCTGTGTTTTATTTCCACATTTTTTTTTATTTTATTTCTCCGCGATCCTATTTTTCTAACAAGGGTAAGTTGGTACGTCAACTTCTCAAGGGCGTAACTTATGCATACAATCTTTCTTTGGGGCGCACGATAACTAGTTTGGAAGGTCTATCTGAGGACTACACATTTTGGCATCACACTTTGGCTAATTCCTATAGTGTGACTGTGGAAAGCCCAAAAAATGTTGTTTAGGGCCCCAAAACGACCCCAGAAGTTTGGGACTTGAAAATATGTAGAAAAAGTTCCCAAGGTGGAAACCCTTGTTTTGAACCAGTGGACTAGGTGGGTGGCCACCAATTTCCACCTAGATAAATCCTCCCCCCTTAGGAATAAATGGTCTCCATTGCATGAAGTCCCCGAGGAAGCTTTTGCTAAATTTTAACCTTGGTGATTTGCTCGCCTTGCTGAAGAAACGATCATGATTATCTTGTTAGAAGCTTTTATGAACGTGTTGTTGGAGGGATTGGATTTGTTTAACCAATATGGATACATGATCTATTGGAGTGTGGGAGGATTATGTCGATGAAGATGTAGTAGAAATATCTTGGTGCTCTTCTAGTATCTTTTTGATCTTTTTCTGCTGGGTAGAAGGGTCTTGGGCCGAGGCTACAATGGTTGCAATGTCCTTCTCTTATGAATAGGTTGTCAAGAGGATAAAATTTGCAGTATGAGATATTAATTTGCGAAATTATTTTTTCGATACAATAGTCAGAACTACCTCTAGTATCTTGTAGGACTGACCCCATAGAGTAATAATGATGCTATGGGGTCGAGACTCATAAACATCATGACACCTACACATATATGGTTGGTGTAATAGGACATCACAGACTTCTAGTGGGGAAAAATCACATAGTACCTCATTCTTGAAGGGATTGATGCCATATGACAAGTGACATTGTTAGCTGACATGAAGATCTCATCCCTGATGAAGCCATCCGATGTTGTATGTATATGAGTGTAGTGTTGTCGAAAAATACAAGTTCTTGATGAACTCTATTGAGATGAGGTTCTTTTGTCTTCCTCTATCAACAATAAAATGTAGTGGGGTCCCCTTCACCCACATATGTGAATGGAAAAGGCAGCTCCCCTCCTCATGATCCTCAGGTTCTTCTGGTTGGATTGTTGTGGTCGCGACAGTAGCAGTGGATTGTTCATCAATTATCTGTCTCCTTTTATTATTGTCTGAATCAGAGTCTGAGTCGGGGTTCAACTCTGTTTCTTTGAGCTCGACCACCAATGACTGTTTTGAGCGACATTCATCGGTGTTGTGCCAAGGGATTTTGTGAAATTCGTACCACATCCTAGTGTCCTTCATATTCCCGTTACCCTTCTTTTCATGTGTCTTGGAGTGGTTGTATTGAGGTTGACTTCTCTGTAAGTTAGGGATACCTTTACCATACTTTGGTTTTTTTGGATTTCCAGACCCAAATTCATGCTTGTTCTATTGCTTAAATTTCTTTTTGATTTTGATAGTATATCTATAAGAGACTTCCAGTGATGAGATGTACATAAACTCCATTTCAGTTTGGATGTACCTATGTAGAGCCCCGTGATATTTCAAAACCACATGTCGCTCAGAGTCTTAGATACCCAAATTGGTGCACAAGGTATGGAGTGTATTTGTGAAATCGGGCACTGTTTGGTCTTGATTTTGATGCAATGTGTTCCATCTCATGTACTGGTCATCATAGTTTTCCATGGGGTAATATTGCTCCTTGACCACATCCATAAAAAAATCCCAAGTGGGCTCAACCCCAAATATTCTAGACTCCTCTGTGGAACTTTGTTCCCAACAAGTTTCCCACCAATGTTTGACATGGGGAAGAGCCTTAAGGAGCACAAAGGTGATCTTTTATTTGTTGGAAAAATTGTGAAGAAAGAAATAACCTTCTAACATATTTAACCATTTTTCGAAAGCATCTGCATCGATCTGACCTTCAAATAAGGGAATATCAAAATTAACATGTACCTTGAATAAGGTAGCATCTCCAAAGCGATCAATTGACGAAGAAGCGCCTATTATTATCAGCAATCATTGAAGGTTTTGGGAAAAATTCTCCAACATCTTGTTCCTTTGTTGTGCATCTTGTTCCTTTGTTGCGTGAGGGCTTCCACGAGAAACAACTTGATGGGATCTTTTTCTCCCACGTCTCTCTTTTCTTTCTCGATGGGAGGCCACTTGGGATGATGAGAGAGGTTGTACTCAAGGGAAACTAGCTCAAGACCCAACTCTCCGTACCTTGACCTCATCGGGTACATGCACTAAGAAATGACAATGATTAGCCTGATCCGATACCACTGATATGGATTATTTTGAAAAAGAAATGAAGGTAGAGATATAAAAATGAAATATACAGAGATATTGCGAGATACCCAGAATATTGTAATAAACACAGAAATACAGTAATGCACAATTTTTATTAATGAAAGAGTGTACATAAACTATAAAATTACAGAGTGAATGACTCACTAGAATGGTGGAAACTCATCTATGAGAAGAGATGTGATGGCTAAGTTCATTCACAAGAAGATGATGATGTTTACAAAGAGGATCTAGAGGCCTTTTTAACATAAATAAAATCCAAAATTGTAACCCCCAAAGATGAAATGCCAAAAGTCATGTAGGCCTTGATGGGGTAAGTAGGTACGTCAACTTCCCAAGGGCGTAAATTTTGCATACAATCTATGTTTGGGGCGCATGATATCTAGTTTGAAATGTCTATCCGAGGAATACACATTTTTCCATTACAATTTGGCTAAAGCCTGCAGTGTGATCGTGGTGGGCCTAGAAAATGTTGTTTAGGGCCTCAAAACGACCCCAAAAGTTTGGGACTCGAAAATATGTAGAAAAAATGCCAAGGTAGAAATCCTTGTTTTGAACCAGTGGAATAAGTGGGTGGCTGCCAATTTCCACATGATTCACTCAGAACCCCATTCGTTGATGAAATAGTTTCCAGACAACTTGGAAAGAGTAAAAAATTCCACCAAGAAGTGGCTTAAAGGATACAACTTATGAAAGATATGGAAGCTAAAGGAATGTAAAGATAGGTTATCTAACCTTTATCATTATTTGGATGGAGAATCTCTAAGTGAACCCAGGATAAAGGATTTAAAGGACCTAGAAGAAACCGGGCATTCTCTGCAAGAAGAAGAAGAAGAAGAAAAAACCTGGAGACTTCAAAGAAGAGCTCTGTGGCTAAAGGAAGGCGACACGAACACTAACTTTTTCCATCAGTACATAAATTATAGAAAAATCCTCAATACCATTTGGGAAATTGAAAATGAATAAGGCCAGATGGTGAACTCCCTTGAAGCTAAAGTCGATTCTTGAGCCAAATTCTTTTAGAAACTATTCAAAGCCCCAGAAGGATGCCCCAGATAGGATGTCCTACAAGTGGACTCAAATTCCACCTAGTCATTACAAAAGAGATGAATTTCTCGCTCGAAGAAGAAGTTTCTGAATCTGAGGTCATTCAAACCCTCTCCCTAATGCAATGAGGGAAAATACTTGGCCCGACATATTTACGGTTGATTTTTTCCAAAGCTTCTATGATACCATTAAATAGGATATACTTTTGGTGGTTACATAATCTCAAAGAACTGGTAATATTATTGGGTCCCTCAATGCTACCTTTATTTTCCTAATCCCAAAAAATCAATATGGTACCTCCTTTGGGGAATTCAGACCCATATCATGTTGCAATGTGATTTACAAACTAGTGTCCAAGATAATCGTCAGGTGTCTAAAACCTATTATAAGTGTAATCATAGCAGATGAACAATTTTGTTTTCTCTAGAATAGAAAAATACATGATGTGGTCTCAGTAGCTCAAGAAGTATTCCACTCAGTTAAATCCTTGAAGGCTAAGGAAGCCATCCTGGAATTGGATTTTTCCAAAGCCTATGATAGAGTTAACTAGACTTTCCTCAGGATATATCTAATTCAATTAAGCATGTCCCTTTAGGTGGTGAATTGGATAATGGGATGTGTTCAATAAATCTCCTTTGCAGTACTAATCAATGGAGCCCCCTCAAGTTTCTTCAAAGCATCCTAAGGCTTCATACAGGGATGCTCCCTCTCCCCATTCCTATTTCTTATCATTACCGAGGCACTAATAATTCTGATCCATGAGACAATCAATGCAGGAATGATAAGGGGTGCCAAGGTCCCAGCTACATAGACAATCTCCCGCCTCCTCTTTGTCGACGACATATTTTGTAGTACCTTTAGGTCAAAAATGGATATTTCCACTCTCAAATTTCTTTTGGACCTATTTTGCACAGCCACATGTACTCTATATATTGACTAGATACCCTACTTGAGAGAGTACTCACCTGCCAGCAAAAGGACTATCCACCAATTTCCATGTAGGCTCTATGTGTGTGTGTGTGTGTGTGTGTGTGTACACACACACACACACACATATCCCAAAGGGTTAATTGAAGTGGTTTTAATTGCCATGTCTAAGCCAATGGTCAAGAAGGTCGCGAGGTTGAATCCAATTGTCTCCCTCTAGGTTAAGTGTATATGTTATCTACTGGTGGAATTTACCCTATGTTCTCTTAGATCCAAACCTTTTATCAAAATAATTACTACTCTCTTATCCAGTAGGACCAAAGGATTTCTCAAGATCCTTGTTGGTTCAATCGGAGGAGTTACGAACATCACTGTTGACAAGCCAAACTTTAACACTGGACTTGTTCCTCAGATGTGCTATGATGCCTCGAAATCCATGCCAGGTCTATAAAAAGAGTGCACCCCCCTCGTCTTAGTGTTTATTTTCTTATCATTGAGGAATAAGGAGAAGCATCGAGCATTTTATTGACTAGATGCCCCGCTTGAGAGAGTACTCACCCGCCAACAAAAGGACTGTCCACCAATTTCCAAGTAGGCTCTAAACCTTAGCTCCCTTTTCATTCATATATTTTTCGTTTATGGGGTTAGGTTTTTCGCTAGTTAATTGGTACTATAAAACCCATCATCTGATCCATTATGTAGATTTTAACCTTGTACAATTATTTATTGCAAACATATTTTCAATAAAAGAACAAAAAATATACAATGGAAAATACACACATTACACAATTTTTTTTCCATTGGAAACCCAAATCGGGAAAACCAACATATTTATATTCATCATCTCATACATTGTTTACAATACAATATACATATCAGACCATGTAGCATCCAAAAACCTAATCCAATAACCCAGATTAGTCAACAACCCTAATTCCTTAACCAAAAATAGAAAACCATCGGCGAAAATCATGTGCTGAAAAACCGCCCAAAAAATGGATGCAAAAAACCACGATTTTTTTTTTCTGGAGTGTTTCCCCCGAACACCCACGTAGGTGGGATCCCACCCCCATGTGATCCCTCAAGAAAGGGGGCACTCATCCCCCCTCTTACCCCCATTCATGCCCAATGCAACGTAGGAACTACTTCTAACCATGCAAATAATATAACACATACCCAACACATCATGTCCATTTCCCCCTGGATTATCTTTCTTTCCCTGATCCATGCCTCACCTATCTTATTCTATCCACATACCCAGGTCATAGATGAAGTGTTCCCCCCCCTTTTTTTTTCTATGCCTCAACAATGCCCTTCCAAATCCCCAAGAGCCTACTCTTTTCCACCAAGCCACATTTGAAACCATTCACCTTCAACTATTATCAGGTTTTGAATGGCCTCTCCCCGGTTTTCGAAACCATATGAACCAGGTTGTCCCCTCTTTGGACTCACACCATAAATTTAATATCCGATCAGTCCTTGTAGAAGGAATAGAACCTCCTTGGCATAATCATGTCCAAACCATGATCCACTCCTTACCCTGATATTGAAAACTTAGAGAGATTCAAGTTCGTAGATACATCAATGAAGTTGTCACAAACCCCACTAATCGTTTCCCTTCCATATCAAAAAATTTATTTCCAACTTTGTTGGTGTCTACTGAAACATTTCGGCGATGTTATTAAGATAGATGTCGACTCTGTCAACATAGTTATAAACATCATCATCGATCATTATTTCCCTATTTCGGCAGAGTTCTTAATAACTTTTCCAATTCCCATCTCTCCATTTTCACAGAATTTATCGCAACTGCATTGATACTTCCATAGTAATTATGGCGTGTTTTGTACCAACACCATTGGTACACTATCTTTCCATATCGGTGTAGTTTTTATCAACTACGTCGAATCTCACTTTATTCATCAACTAGGTTAATCACAATAGTGTCGATTCACTTAGACTCTTCCCTAATTTGAGCCAACCTTCACTTAAAATTTCACCATGTCTCCCATTATCCTATCTTCTTTAGATGATGAATTTCATCCTAGCATTGGAACCAATATCTCCTCAAACACTAACAGGTTTACATGGATGGATGTATCTTAAATCTCTCGATATTGCTCAAAAGTATTAATAATTTACATGATTACCAGAACTAATGTTTTATGTTTTCCATCATGTGATATTTTATTGTTGGTTTGATATATTAATGATGAACATGTTTGTCACAAATTCAGACATGTCACCCCGCAAGAAAATCTCCCATGACAGAGGCATTGGCAAGAAG
>JASDQU010688851.1:22532-33529 GCA_032191745.1 Picea mariana
AAGAATAAAAGAAGAAAATGAGAGGAATAGAGAGACATTTATCATTAATGTTTTCTCTTGCTCTAAAGTGAGATTTCATTCATTATTCATTCATTTTTGAATTACATAGAGCTGAATCCTCTTGTTGATAGCAAGGTTTTACTGAAGATAGCAAGAAGAAGGACTAAAAAGCATAGATATTTGACATGCTTCAAAGGGTCACTCATTTGTCTTGATAGTCCTTTTTTTTTTTTTGGTAACTAGGGGAATCGGTAACAACGATAGTATCGTACTCGCGTGACACGGGGTCGAATCCTTCTGGCTGCCTTATAACCCCTAGGGAGGAATGCACAGCCCGCAAGCACGCCCTTGGGGTAAATCGGGGTGAGAATCGACCTTCAGACCTCTTTTTACATATTTCCTTCCATTTACATGACACTTGCCAATCGATTTACACCCCTACGGGCAAAAGATGGGGGTTCATATCCCGGTTAAATGCTCCTACAATGCAATGCAACTTAACATGCCCAATCACCGAATCAACACTCCCATTCGAGTGAGAAATGCCTTCGAGAGACTCAAACACGGGTCACACCGTCGTTACAAGAGCAACTTACCAATTCAGCTACTTACCCCACCTTGTCTTGATAGTCTTTTAATTGTAATTTGATTTTTGAATTAGTTTTCAGTGTTGATTATAATTATTTTGCAGAGCTATTGATAGTGATGCATTTGTGGTTTGGTTGATCCAACATTTTTTTTGGTCTTGGTCTTTTCTTTGAAGACATTAGTCCATAGTTTCTAAGTTTAACTTTGATCCTTACCCTCACACGGGTTTGTAAAGAGAAATTCTATTGTAATTTGAAATTGAAATCAATAAAATCATATGTTGATTTTGTTCTCACTTTTGGATATGTTGTATAATATTATTTCATATTTTTTCTCTTTGAAATTATCTTTTATAAATTTTTTTATTTTCTTTTATTGAAACACTTAAATATAAAATTAGCATCATGTTCAAGTACATATTGGTTGAGAGATTATTGAAGTTTTTGACTGGGCTATAAACACAAGGTGATAATCCTGCCTATATCAGTTTAGTCTCATGAGATTCAAAAATGTTGGTATACAAAATTCCATTCCTTTTCATCAACACAATTGTAGTGTTTAGTTTACTGAAGTTTTTTCTAAGCATGCAAATATTATAGTGGTTGGTGATCAATGTGGATGATAGTTTCTATGCCCATTAGATAATGCTTCCATTTCTTAACAACTTGAACCAAAGCATAGAGTTCCTTTCCATATGTAACCATTTAGGGATTTTCCATGGAATATTTTAGAATGATAGCGTACCAGCTTACCTCCCTACATTAAGATTTCTCCCATAGCATATCTACTTGCATCCATCTATACTTTGAAAGGATTATGGAAATTTAACAATGCAAGAACTGGTTTTTAACTAATCTTTCGTTTCAAATCTTCAAAAAAAATTTCTAATGATTTTTTCCCTATGGAAAGATTCTTTCCATTTCTTGTTATGGCATGGAGTGGTGCAACCCTTACTAAAATGATATAACATTTTGTAAGAAATGTGTTTCCCCCACAAAGCTCCTAATCTTAGTGACATTAGTAGGATTTTATCACTTGAGGATGACTTCCATCTTTCTGGGATCTATCTTGAGTTCCCTTCCACCAATCACATACCTTAAATACACCAATCACTATTGAGAAAATTCACATTTTTCAAGGTTTTCCAACACTTTATGATTTTCCAAGGTCTTTAACACCTATATGATATGCGAAATACACTCTTCCTAAGTAGATGTATAAACCAATATTTCATGTGAGTACACTATTACAAATGAATCTAAAAAGGGATTCAATACATCATTCATCAAACACATAAATGTAGTTGGTGCATTACATAAATCGAAAGACATTACCAACAATTCATATAGACATTGTCTAGTCTTGAAGGTGGTCTTCCATGTGTCTTCTTCTTATACTCAAACCTGTGATATCCCAATTTGAGGTACAACTTGGTGAAGTACTTAGCATGTTGCAATTGATCTAGTAAGTCACCGATCCTGGGCATAGGGTATTGATTATGTATGCAAGTAAAGAATCCTTGTGGATTCAATAGATCCTATTAGAGTTTGGATTCCAACAGTAACATCCGACCACCCTCTGGTGCGATAATTATAGTTCCATCAAGCTCGCTAAAGGTCCAGTTCAACATTAGCGTAGAAAACAAATTGAGCTATACATGCACTTAATCAAAAATCTCATTCACGATCGAGTTATTGAAGTGCTCTTCTTCCCTACAAAAGATTAAGTTGCAAATATTTTCACAAAGTCTCTTACAGAAGAGAAGTTTTCCAACCTTTGATCTATGTTAGGATTTCAAGAAGTTGTCATTAAGGGGGGATAGGCTCTAATGCCTCATTCCTTCTCCTATTGTGTCGCTTTTGTAATTCCTTTAGTTTTGTCCCAAGTTGTTTTTAAGGGGGGATGTTAGGATATTTAGACATTTAGGATTTAGTTAAGATCAATTTGGACTAATGTGTCATTAGGTTAAAGTGTATTTATTAGTGTGATTCTTTAGTATGCATTAGTATATGTTTGTAATCCCATGATCATGATATGTTCTCGACATAAAGTGATATGATGACTCATATTCTCCTCGATTTTAACGACTACATTGATCCATGGATTAACACCCGATTGGTCCATGATCTCTATTTAAAGAGCATGAAGGGTTATTTTTCGATTATTGATTGTGAAAAAATCTCTGTAATATATTTTCTTTTGCATTAATAAATTGCTTCAAGTGGCCACATTGGTTGGGGCCGTGGATGTTTCCCCACAAGGGTTTTACCATGTAAAAACATTGGTGTGTTGATCTTGGATCTTGTTGTGTGAGTGTTATTAAAGGCGTTCATCCTCTGTTGGAATACCTATGTTGTTGAACCCATTCCTAAGGATGATCTTATTCAGATCTTTGCAGTCAATACACATCCTCCAAGTCCCATCCTTCTTGGGTAATATGATAACGGGTGACCCACAAGGTGAGGTGCTTGGTTGAATCACTTTATGCTCCAATATTTGTTGCTATTGTTTCTTCACTTTATATGCTTCTAGGATGGTGTATTTGTACAACCCATGTTTTGCAATGGAGAGTTAGAAAACCATTGTATCTTGTGCTCCACTTCCCTCTTAGGTGGTAAACATTTAGGCTCATATAAAACTTCTTTATATGCCTRCAAACTATCCTCCCATTGATGTTTTTACTCTTTACTACATCCCTCCAGAGATGTCTTTACTTTTATCAATTCATCTTCTAGCTAATTCTCTCTTAAGAAAAGTAATACAAACTTGCTACTTGAAATGATCAATTTCTCGGCTTGGTTAGCACTTACTAGATATATATTGGATTTAACTTTGTGTGCATTCATGATCAAAGAGTTATCATCCTTTATTAGTCAACGTTGTTTTTATCTCCTCATGAATATTGCATCCCTTATGTACATGTAGGGGCTTCCAAGCACTGCAACAAACACATCAAGTGGTACTACATCTACCTCCACTTCATCAACATAGTTTGCAATAGAAAATTTAATCTTACACTACTTAGTGACCTTGAGATTTTTATCCTTATTTTACCTATTCCAATGTATATGGGTGAGGATATCCATGGAATTCCAATCCTATCTTGTTGACTAGATATTTTTCTATGAGGTTGAATTATGAACCATAATCAAATAGAACATCTACCTTTGTCTTTTTGAAATGTGGTATGGCCACATTCCTTCAGTGAGGCATATCAGGGTCTTTGGTTCCACCTGCTATACCTTGATTCCTAAGGAACAAATAAGCAAGCTTGATGCAAGAAGTTGGAAGAGAATATTCTTGGGGTACTCAAATACCACCAAGGGATATCGTCTTTACGATGAGACAAACAAGAAGTTCATCCTTTCCAGAGACACGATCTTTCTTGAATCCACCAAGAAAGAAGAAATTATTGAGATGCAGGTTGATCATATGGACATATAAACTTGTGCAAAGACATATCATGAGTTTGATGATGAGATTCCACATCTTGAAGGGGGGATCCCTATCTTGGGTCAATCTTTGGAATCTTATTTTGTAGCACCATCTCCCCCACATGAAGAAGTTCCTACCACTTCATCAGAACCTAAAGTTCAGTTGGACGATGTGATCGAGAGGATTGAAAAGTTGAGGCTTGATGAGAACTCAACACCATATCAATCAACTGAGCAACTTGGACCATTCAGAAAGGTTCACAAAAATGGCTCACAAAAAAACTTGAAAGTGTTCATCCTGATGAGGTCGGGAAGATAGGAACCAAATTGTCCTCAAAACAAGATGGAGGTAATGTAGATAATTCAAAATCAGGTGATGTATATGACATGGATGTTTCATATGATTGTGAGTTGAATTTATCTACTAACCATGAACCAAATTCCTGTAAATAATCCACTTCTCATGATGAATGGAAATAATCCATGCAGAAGGAATATGATGCTCTCATCAAGAATGGGACATGGAAGTTGGTGGATCTTCTATTTGGAACCAAACTAATTTCCTACAGGTGGGTATTCAAGAACAAGTACAAATCATATGGCTCACTTGACAAGCACAAAGAAAGGCTCGTGGAAAAAGGATTTGCACATAAATAAGGTGTTGATTATAATGAGACCTTTTCCCCCACAACAAAATGGGCTACCATCCACACTCTATTTTCCATGGTAGCACAAAATGGATGGAAAATTCATTAAATGGATGTGAAGACTATTTTCTTGAATGGAGACTTGAAAGATAATGTGTTCATGTCTCAACCAGAAGGTTTTGTTGTGATGGGACAAGAACATAAGGTATGCAAGCTCATCAATTCCTTATATGGCTTGAAAGAAGCACCATGATCATGGTATGAAAATTTAACCGAGCATCTTTTGAAATTAAATTTCAATCATTTCAATCTTAGCGATGCAATTTTGTTTGTCAAGAAAGTTGGAAAAAATGTTGTGTATCTTGTAGTATATGTAGTTGATTTATTCATAACACGGAACAATGAGAACTACATTGCATCCATAAACAAAGAGTTGAAGAAAGGATTCAAGATGACATATTCGGGACATATTCACTACTATTTGGGAATTGAAGTGATACAAAATCCAAAGTACATATTCATCTCCCAGAAGAAGTACATTGGGGTACTATTTTAAAACAAGTTTGGCATGGTTGAGTGCAATCATGTTTCTACTCCAATGGAACATAATTTGAAACTCACATCAAAAGAAGTGAATGAATTTGAGGATGCAACCAAGTATAGACAACTCGTGGGAAGTCTTATCTATCTTACTACCACTAGAGCAAACATTTCATTTTTTGTTGGTATTCTTTCCAGGTTCATGCAAAAGGCCATGAAGGACACAGGTCTGTTGCAAAAAGAGTTCTAAAATACTTGAACAATATTTTGGACTTAGGTACTCTTAGGTGGATGACTTCAACCTGATTGGATATTCTGATTCAGAATTTGATGAGGATAAGGAAAATAGAGTGTCAACTTCAAGATATCTCATGAGTCTTGGATCAACAACTGTCTTCTAGAGATCACACAAACAATCAGTTCCAACATATAATTTCCACAATAGAGGCATAATATGTGGCAGATGCAGAAGCGACAAAGAAGTTTGTGTGGCTCTTGAAAATACTTGAAGATTTCAAGAGAAACAAGTGAATTCTACTCCTATTCTAGTTGATAATACTTCCATAATCAAGTTGGCCAAGAATCCCCGATTCTATGATCAAACTAAGCATATGAACTCAAAAGATCACCTGATTCGATATCATGTAGAGGCCCAAACTATTCACATGAGACATTGTCCCAAAAATGAGAAAATTGTGGACATCTTCACCAAAGCACTTGAAAGAGAAAAAATTGAGAAGTTCAGAATGATGCTTGGACTCACACACACCCCTTTAGATTAAGCCGGGGGGGGATGTTGGACATGTAATCCCTCGTGGATATATTACTTGCAACATAAATGTAAATATGAACATCCATAGGTGATAGGAAGAGTCATATGTTGGGAATACCAACAGGTGAATTGATTGTGTATTTATTGAGATTGATATTAATAGAAGAATCATTCTCGTGGAGTTATTTTCATGCCCAATGCTTGGCTTGATAATTTTGTTTTTTCAAATTTTGCATTATTTAGTGTATTTTGTTTGTTAAATTTTCCTTTTTTGATTTTTGATTTTTAAGTTTAAATTTAGGTTTTTTTCTTAATTTTTGTGTTTGAGGGTCTTTTTTTCATTTTTTTTTAAATTTGGTCTTTTTGTATTTATTTATTTATTTTAAATTTTGTTTTGCAATATTTTTTTAACAAAATAGTGTTTTTTTCATTTTTTTAGAAAACTGTTTTTTCCATTCTTATTAAAAAAATTGTTTACGTATTTTTTTCTTTCAAATTTTAGTTATTTCTAAATGTAAATTATTAAAATAAAACTTCCTACACAGTGTTTATCTAGAAAGTTCATGCATTATTAAAGAAATTTCTTTTCAAATTAGTTATTTTAAAATGTAAATTATTTAAAAATTAATTAATTAATTAATTGTCAGGTAATAACAGTTTTGGATTTAAGAGTCGATTTTAAGATTTTTTATTTGTGAGGGTACTGGTCGTGAAGGCATCCATTTCAACTAATTCGTAATTTTAACTTAAAAAATAAAATTGGTGCTATTGGTAACATCACTTTTCAATTTGAGGGTCAATTTTAAGGTTTTCTATTGATTGCCAACTTGGCCACAATTTCGAACAAGTCGCAGATCTGAACAAGTTGATAGAATGAGATAGCAAAGAATTTGATAAGGAAAAATACATTGTTGGCCTTTCCCTATTAGATTTAGAGATACATCACATAGATATGGATAGATCATGCAAGGAGATCTGGGAGAATCTCAACAAGTTATTTGGGGCACAAGCAATGAATGCAAAATTTTCTGTGAAATTACAATTATTCAACTTTAACATGCCAACTGAAGCCACCATGTCAAATAACGTTAACGATCTAAGACCTATTATTAGACAACTTGTAGAAGTCAACGAAATAGTTGATGCGGAGGATTCCAAGGCTATTCTCCTAAAAAATTTGTCGCCTAAATACAATAGTGCTATCTTTACCTCGAGTCAACTATCTTCACAAAGTTTGGACGAAATAATTGTACATTTGATAGTAGAAGAAAAGAGAACCACTAAAGGTGATAGTCAATCAGAACTTGCATTCTATGCAAGAAACAACCACAATAGATCAACAAAAGAGAAAGAGGAAATATAATGCCACTATTGCAAGAAGTTGGGTCATATAGCTTGGAATTGTAGACAATGATCCAATGATGTTCTTAAGGGAAAGTTCAAAGATAGACAACATATGGAGAGTGTAGACATGATTGAAGATCTATCCAATGTTGATAATGGTGAATAATCTACTGAAGAAAATATATTTTATGCATTTTACTAAGCCTACGCTTTGAAGACAAGAAGAGATCAATTAACAACTCAAAATGGATTGTTGCCCAGTTAGTTCAGAATTTTTGGATCTAGGGAAATATCCATCATTAGTTGGAGAGACATTCATGTGGATTACAGTCTACTAGTGAGGTTACACAATATGCATGTGGATTTCTGTATAGTATTTGACTTCAATAGATTCATGATTCAAGAGTTCGAGGAGGTGGAATATAGGAACTCAGGAATTAAACTCAACAACTACACCATTATGAAGGTTATGAAGAAACTTGATGGAGCTCAAATTGGCCCAGGAACCATGTTCAAACAAGAATCTTTTGAAATATGTTACTAATGTTTAGTGTCCAGTTTATGTGTTTTACATTCAGTATATGTATTTGATTTCAGTTTGTTTTGGCACTGTACGCCTTATGGGGGTATTAGAGATATAAGGCTTACTATGTAATAAAGTCACTTTATGACATTAGAATATGTTAATATTCATTTTTTGTGTAAATCAATCTATCCCACATCCATAAGTGGATATGATTTGCTTAATCAACAATGATATATAAGGAGGTAAACTCCTTTGTAATAAGTGCACCAGTTATTCATTGATAATGTCATATGGTGTTATTGTGAGTATCTTTGTTTGAACTTAGTTATGTGACTCAACCCTATCTAGGGTTTCCTCATTTAGTTATCTAGCTCATTTTGTAATATTAAATAGGTCTAGAAAGTTTGTATCGAAAGTGTACAAACTTGATTTGGAATATGAAGTAACAACCCTCTATTGATAGGTGAAGGGTAGGGAGTTTTTTCTCCTTGTTCTCCATTACTCCATTCAACTCCAAAAAGAAAGTCTTGTGGTTTCTTTGCATGCTTATGAGGAGGAAATTGAACATATTTGAAGCTAGAACTAGCATGTGTTGAGTTAGTTTGGATATGGGAGCCTTCAATTGTGTTTCCCTCTGATTGGGATAGAAGTTCATCCTCTGATAATATTGCATCCCAAATGGAGGTGCATTCCTGATAGGTCGAGCCCAAGGATGATTCTTCTCCAAACTTGTTACAATAAAAAAGGTTGAGGTACATTAAGCGACTTGAACAACAAAGGAGGTTGAGGTACTTTAAGTGACTCGATCAACAAAGGAAAAATTTAATTCATGGATAATCAATCGTTGTTGACAATTGCTATGGGTTTATGCCTCCTCTTGTTCTAGCATCTAGCTTTGAACAAAAAAAAATTTCAAGAGCTTGGTTATCTAGGGAGGGTGGTATATAGAATGAAGACTTGAAATTCTTGCAACACACTGTAGAGCATTTTTTTTTAACAACGAATTCCTTGAGAGGATCTAAGTAATGGCCTAGGGCAACACACAAAACACTAAAATAAATTGAAACTAAAATGAAAGAATCTAAGCAAAAAAAACATCATCCACACAATGAACACAAGATGTACCCTAAGAAAATCCAATACAGGAAAACCCCAACTAGAAGGTGAGGCATATGCCTTGCTCTTTTCTTCTCAGATGTGAAATGCAAATACAAATAAAGTGCACTCACTGATGGAGTTTCCATGGACACTATGGCCTATATGGCTACTACAAGGTCTTCTTCTTCCTATATTTTTCTTCAACATCCCACCCCCAGATGCTCTACTCGAGTATGGAACGATAAACAATATAATAAGAATGGAACCCTTTCCTTTATTAGTGGATTGGTATTTAACATGGCCTAATAGTCGTCTAGGGTTAGGATTAGGGTTTTTGCATGCATCAACTTCCTATTAGTGCTAGGGTTTTAGACCCTTTAGAATCTTATGGAAAGTTTACACCTGACTAGCTCCATACGTGTGCGTAATGAGAGTTTCTGTAGCATCATTGTAACATCCACACGATATCAACATATTTACCAACCTAACAAGAAACCTAGTGCTAAAAACTCCAATTTTTGCATAAACAATATTAAAATCAACCCTTGAATCGAAAAGTGGTTCCAACAGTAGTACCCTTTTTTTTTCTTGGGGTTAAAATTACAACATTTTGCAACCATGGCTTGTAATGTCACCAACAAAAGATTTAAAATCAACCACTGAATCGAAAAGTGGTTCTACCAGTAGAACCCTCTATCTTTTCGAGGTTAAAACTATAACTTATTTAAAACCATGGCCTTAACAATCCATACTAGTGCAACCAAAATCTTAAAATCAACCCTCAAATAAAAAAAAAACAATTTTACAAATAACATCCTTTTGCTTTTTGGAGGTTTAAAATTACTACTTGTTTGAAACCATGGCCTTAACAGTTGATACCATTTCAACCAAAATCTTAAAATCAACCCGTGTTTCGAAAAGAGATGCTAGTAGTATTGCCCTTTTCATTTTAGACTAAAAATTGTGATATTGTTAAAGCTATGGCCTAAATAATTGCTATTGTTGTGATTAAAATCATCCCACTCAACCCTACTCCACCATCACCCTTTTTTTAATCGAAAAAAAAAATTCCTTTAAAAAACAACAAAAACTAAATTTTTAAGGAAAAAATTAAAAAAAATATAAAACAAATTAAAAAAATAAAAATAAAACATGGAATTTAAAAAAAATAAAAATAATAATAATAATATATATAAATTAAAATGAATTTTAAAATATTAAAATTAAAAAAAAAAACTGAAAACTTAAAAATCAATATTAAAAAAAATATTTAAAAAATATAACAAAATAATTAAAAAAAAGTTATTAAAAAATATATTAAATATACATAGAAAAACCATTCCTATTAAAAAGACATATTTTGAAAAGGGTAAAAGGGGGAGAGAGGGCGATTATGAGAATCACCCCTCCCAGTGTTATTAAAAAAACATACTTTGAAAAGAGTAAAAGCGAGAGCAGATGATTTTGAGAATCACCCCTAAAGACATACTTTGAAATGATAAAAGGGGAGATGACGACTATGAATGTAACATCCCACTCTTGCGCGCACTAAGCGAAGTTATTCTTTGAGGACACTTGCGTGAAAGTGATTTGGGTTATTATATTTATTGGTCGTTTTGATTATGATTA
Organism: Picea mariana; assembly: GCA_032191745.1. NCBI lineage: Eukaryota > Viridiplantae > Streptophyta > Pinopsida > Pinales > Pinaceae > Picea > Picea mariana. The sequence goes on from JASDQU010688851.1 coordinate 33,111, forward strand.
TGAAATATTATGGATTTGATGATGTGTTATTCGGTTGTATTTACATAGACAGGTGCTATTGATTAGGTTCTCCTGAGTGTGTAGGACTTTGGACCTCGAGGATGCAGAGGCATCGATGAAACCCCTTGGACTCCGGATCGAGTCAGGGAGTGGACTATTGGGTTTGAATGTTGTTGATGTGACATATGTCCATATGATTAGATGTTATGATGATTGATTATTATTGCTGACATGATTTATTGATGGATGCAAGATGACGATAGCTTGTTGACCAGACTCACATGTGGAGTAGAGGGGTCACGCACGATAACCACAGACTTTGAGGGAGAGGTGTGGCAGTAGCCCTGCCACAACCTACTAGCATTCTCGCTGTGGATCGAACTATAGGTTAACGATTACCTAGTTCGAGAAGACCCACG
>JASDQU010688851.1:44737-55505 GCA_032191745.1 Picea mariana
ATCAAATGCACATAACAAAATAGTGCACAATCAAATTTGCAATTTTATCCAAGTATGTGGACGAGGTAACATGTGATGTAGTGTCGTTAAATGAATGTAGAATGGTCTTAGGTAGTCCATACTTATATGATCGTAAGTAAATCTTCTACAAGACAAAGAATCAATATCAATTAACCAAAGCAGATCAAGATTATGTGGTTCATGCTCATCATGTTAAGGCAAATAAAACATTTCAAACAATGGAATAGTTAAAGAAGGCAGTGCAAGCAAGCAACAAACCTATAATTGTTTCAAATGAAGTAATTGATCTTAAGCAATAACAAGAAATGATTATTGAATAGAAAATCAATCATAGGTTTCTTCAAGATAAACTCATGTTGTGCAAATATTATAAGTACATCAGCTCATTTGCAGTCATCTTTTTGATGCTATCATTAGTAATGTTGTCTACATGGATGATAGTGGATTCAATAAGATGTAACAGGGTTCAAATGGCTAACAATATGTTGTCAGTTGTCATGATTCTGTTACGGTTAATCCTGATAAGACAGGTGCACAGGACAAAATTCAGAGACAAAGGATAAGCCGGGTGGCCTATCCCGAGCTTGTTGACTGGTCAGTAAGCTTTTGGGGACCAAAAGGTCCTTTAGTGGGGAGGTGTGATCCAAAATCAGATCTAGGAGGCTTCTAGGTCCAAAAAAGGCTTAAAAATGAAATTTCTCAGAATCAAACGAAACCAATTTCATTGCGACCGGCTCGTCGTGATGATTTCAACCATATATTTACTTTCTCAAACAAGCTCCGTATGCGATATTTATCACACTCCGATCATTTTTCCAAACAACTAAAAAGTCAATAGGTCAATTGACAAAAGTCAATGATGATGTCAGCATGATGTCCTGCTAACATCATCATGATGACATCAACAAAGAGACATGTGGCAGCAGTGACGACGGGGGATTGGGAAGATGATGCACACTTGGACCAATGGCATAGTGACACTTATCAATTTTCAGGAAAATGTGGTGGTGCCACGTGGCACTGAGTCATCAAACATGTGGCAAGTTAAAAAATTGTTTTGGGGTTCATGGGTTTTGAACCCATGACCACCACTAAGCCCAAGCGCCTTGACAAAGAGACCTAACACCAACGCGCCATGTATATACCTTGTTTACATAAGCCCACATATTAATATATATGTTGACTATATTGTTAAGCGCGCAAAAGGGAGGGGGATGGGGATAAGCCCCAACCTGTGGTCACTTGTAACCTGCCATATATCCAGGAGCTTATGCACCAAAAGGCACACAAAGTTTTGTTGTGGACCAACGGTCCCATGGAATGCACCATATAACTCAGGGCTAGCGAAAGTTAAGGGCCAACGCTTGGGCAATTTTAGATGCATGTGACCACTATTTGAGGGTGTGTGCCTGATTTAGGGGGATACTCTGTGTATTATTGAATTTTTTTTACAGAGTGGGTTTTATTGCATAGTTTTGGGATTTTTTATTGAGTTTTAGGCCTGTTAACGGAGGATTTGGCCATTATTGGGAGATATTGGGCTTTTTTTGAGCCCATATTTTGGGAGGAAGTTGGGGAAGGATAACCAACTTCAGATATATAAAAACCAGGCTTGTTTGAGGCCATGGGAGGACAGTAATATCAGAGTTATGATGAAGCAAAGCCAAGACAAAGCCATTTTTATGCAGGGAAGCTGTTGAGGAGCAGACGCTTGCGGGCCATTTCTGGGAGCTACACTTAGTCTTTGTCAGTGCCGTCAGTTGTGTTGGATTTATAAGGTCAAGAGGAACACAGTGAGACCAATATGAGACCCATTTGATGTAATTTTTCTGTACTTTGCAAGCATTGAAGAATTAATAAAGAAGCCTCCCCCACTGAGACAAAGGCACGAAGACGTAGGCCAATTTGTGTCAAACTCCATTATCACTTCTCTTGTTATGGTTTTCTATTCTTATTGCTTATGTTTAGTTCTGTATATGAGTTTATGGTTGTGATATAATTCTCTTATCTTCATCCTCTTTCATTAAGTTTCGTGAATGGTTAATAAACACATGCTTAATAACTCAACCACAATCATTAAAAGATCTTTTCAGATCACTTTGAGATCAGGTTTGGGACTAACAATCCAAAAGGATCCCCTTAAATATTCAAGGAAGCTAACTAGAGAGGAAAAAAGTCATGGAAGAAAATCAACTCAACAACTCATTCAGGAAGTGGGAAATTTCATGGTGAACTCATGTCAAATCCAACTGACCACCGGAAGTTTTCATCCCATCCCCTCTCAACCTTCCTCATGAATATAATCTCATGGAACATAAGGGGACTAATGGAAGGAATAGACAAAGGATTCTTCAAAATCGTATTATTGTGGAAAATCTAGGTGCGTTATTCCTACAAAAGACCAAATGCGTAGGAATTGAGGCAAAATTCTTTGTTGGCAAGGCGCTGGAGACAATGTGATCTAGATGGATCTAGGGAACATCAAAGAAGTTTCAGAAGTTTCCTAGAACGCACATAAGTGTCCTAGGAGGCTCAGGATGGCCTCAGTAGGCAAAAAAAAGGAAAAAATCAAAGTTCCTAAAAATCCATTAAAATGACATGATCACAAAGAGAGCATTGCAAGCTTTCCAATGGTGCAAACGACTCATCAAACAAAGTTACAAATAAAAAAATATAAGCGGTCAAAGTTCTGGTCAACCCAACCTAGTCAGCAGGGATGAGTCAGCATCCGTACAGTTGACGTCAACATCCGTACAGATGACGTCAATGTCTGTACAACCTATGTGGAAAGTACAGAGAGTGACACGTGTCATGATGACATTAGCATGCAACATGGCAACACCAGAGGCTGCCATGTGTCACTCAAATTTAGGCTTTTTAGGGTGCCACGTGGATGAGTAAAAATGTACCACGTGGCACCCCCAGGTGATGCCACATGGCACACCCAGAAGGTGCCACGTGTCCAACGTGACGTCAACATGTACAGGTGGGCAAATTAGAGGTTGCCACGTGGCCCAATGGGGATGCGCCACGTGGCACCCCTAAAATGCCCAATGAGGGTCCGTGAAAAAATATTTTAAAAAATATATATTAAGGGTAGCTACCAATTCTGGGGCGGTTCTGCCATAAATGGCATATTCCACCAAATATAGCAGCAACTAACTGTCTTCTAAAAATAGCTAGCAGTTTCACCAAATATAACAGGTTTCGCCAAATTAGCCACTAGAAAAAGAGTATCCGCTATATTTAGCATGCGTCAGAATATCTGCTAACTAAGTTCTAAACTTAGCGGGGGTGTGTGCCAAAACAATTTTAATTGTTCTCCAAAATGGTAAGGTCCGTGGGATTTGACCCCAGGACCTCTGCCAACTAAACGTCCTAAATTTAGCCAAACTACCAGCGCGCCAAGCATGTAATTGATGACATAACTGCCCAAAAAATGAGACATCCGGTTCAAGTTCACAGCGTGTGCATTTGGAGCAGAACACACCAGCGCATGGCCTGTATGGCCTGGTACGGAATCCATACGGACTGTACGGATTTTGGCATGCAAACCGAGGCAAGGTTGCCTCTTGGGTCCAGAAAGTGCCCGACTCAGATCGAGACGTGGAGACAATCATTTTTAGGTAAAATGATGTCACGAACGTAGTGGTGATGTTAGTTTCCTGATCTGAGCAAAAATTCAATAGATTAATTCCAGAATGAGTCATTTATTGCAGATGCAGTGGCACGATAACCGAGGTAGAGGTGTTTCTTGGGCCTGAAAGTGTTTGACTCGGATGGAGACGATTTGACAGTCATTTTTGGGTAATTCGACGACATGAATTCAATGACGATGTCTATTTTTTCAATAGAGCTTCATATCAACAAACCAAGTGTTGGAGAAGCCAATGTAAGCATGCTTTTCATTATGCTGTTTTTTTCATTAATTGTTGCAGCATAGCATGCGTGTTATAGGTCTGAAGGAGTAGAGAGAATCTGCAGCAAGTCAACAAGATTAACTTATTCCTTCTATATATTTATTTCTTATCTTCCTTTCACATCAAACCAATCAGTTATATGTGATAGAGAAATTGTGACACTTGCATGATAAGTGGCCAACGAAGCAGTTCTGGTTCTCATGGGTTTCAAGATCTTTTGTATGGGATGCATATTTATGTTTTGGATATGAGCAACAGATCTAAGGATTTTGATGGCTCCATGTTGATGGTGGTCATATTTTATTCTTCATCTTTTTTATGTATTGAGTATGTGGGAATGATGTCCATGTCAACATCATGGATGCCTCATGAGTATGAGAACTTGTGAAGCTGATACATTCCTGATCACATTCCGATCTCTTGTTGCCATCATCGAAGAGGGACTTTGGCATTACAACTTGTAAAGGAGAGACATCATTACATCGAGAAGAATAAAGCGGTCAGGATTTGGAGCATGACCCAGATAGGTGGCCCACTACAAGGGTGAACTCCGTTATCAAGTGAAGTGTCTTATCCATTATGTGTATTGTGTTCTTATGTTGTTTTTCCATGAATTTCCGCACATAGGATATTAAAGGAAAGCATGACATATTGCACATAAGGAAGACTAAAGAGGTTTTCATTCACTTTGAATTCAAAGAAATAAGACTTCAACTTTACATTTTATTGCAAATCTCTCAAGTAAAATGATCTATTACTGACCCTTTTGAAGGAGTGACTGAACAACCAGTTATTGGAAACTTATTGCTCCCGGGTTCAGATCATGTGGTATCAGAGTAGGCTTGATATCGATTGCAGGTGTTGAAGCTAAGGATGACAAGGTCACCAAATCAATCATGGTTCGATGAGCTTCAAGAGCTCAACCAAATGCTTCAAGCAGAGAATGCTGGATTGAAGACATTGTTGCATGTTGCATAAGAAGAGAATCAAAGGTTGCAAGAGCAGTTGCAAGCCACGAAAATGTATATAGGGGAAGGCTCTATGAATGAGATGATGATAAGACCATCTTGTGACCATGGAAACTTCACTAGTTATGGGTGCAAGCATGATAGTGCAAATGCATGCACACTTTTTCAAGCAAATGAAGATGACCTACATGCATCCATAAACCAAGGAGGATTCATAATAGCATATTCCACTGATTGTTCTCACCAGGAACAACTTGACACATATCAAGAAGCAGACCAAGGGTCCCAGTTTGAGATGGAGGTAAATAAACCATGTATAGTTCCTTTCTTGATTAATGTTGATGATTCTTTTGAAACACTTGAACATCATGCTTCTTGCATCGACTTAAAGTTGATGAGAAAAATGGGATATGAAGGAGGAGGCCTTGGAACCAATGGCCAAGGTATCGTGGATCTCATCGAGGCAGTGGTTTGGCCTTGATATGCCGGGATAGGCTATGTCCCAAAATATGTTGGAGAAATATCCAAAACTATTCAGGAAGAAGACCCCAGGACAGTCACTGAGACTCAAGAGGTCAACAATTCATCAAGAGATGAAATTGATTCAGTGCAGGCTGAGAGCAAAAATTCTCATGATCGAGGATTCGAGACATATCCATGGAGAGATGAGCATCACAGTGATAGAGTTGAGACCAACTCTTCTTTCCAGCCTGACTCCAGAGGAAACTCATTGAGGTATAAGAAATCTCGAAACTCTAAAATGCCATTTGATTATAAGCATGTTAATCATATAAAGCAAAGCTTTTGGCATCAAAGACCATGCACTTTTTGTGGATTGAATGACCACGCAGTGTCCCAGTGTTGGAAAAGAAAATCCTTGTGTAGGAAGGTTATGGAAACCAGAAGAAGGACGAGGATGACAGATTGCTTTCCACACACAGAAAGAGCAGGGGGAATACACCTCTGAAGGAGAAAGGATACTGCAACCATTGTAGTAGAGATGGGCATCATGAGGCCAATTATTGGGCCTTACATCCAGATCTACGTCCAAAGAGGGACAACTCGGTAAAGAGGACATGTTCGGCAAAATGGTTGAACAAATGGGGAAAATCCTTTTGAGTTAGTCGAGAGTGGCCATATTTGTAAATCACATGTTGYGATTCAGACCYCRTAGAAGGGTATTGTGTAAAAGTGGTAATTGTTGATATCACTTCTTTTTTCTGGCACATRTTGATATTRTTAGGCCTTGTGAGGTAGATTGGGTAAAGGTTTCTTATTGTAAGTCCAATGGACATGAAACTTAATGTAATGAATTTTGGGGACCAAAAGTCTTTTTAGTTGCGAGGCATGATCCGGATGGAGCTAGGGAACATCGAAGAAGTTTCATAAGTTTCCCAGAATGCACAGAAGTGTCCTAGGAGGCTCAGGATGGCCTCAATAGGTAGAAAAAGAGCAAAAAACAAAGTTCCTAAAACTCCATTAAAATGACATGATCGCGAAGAATGCGTCACAAGATTTCCAATGACACAAATGACTCATCAAACAGAGTTACAGATCAAAAGATATAAGCGGTCAAAGTTCTGGTCAACCCAGCCCAGTCAGCAGGGATGAGTCAACATCCGTACAACTAACGTAAGCATCCGTATAGATGATGTCAGCATCCGTACAACCTACGTGGCAAGTGCAGAGAGTGACACATGTCATGATGACATCATCATGCCACATGGCAGCACCAGAGGTTGCCACGTGTCACTCAAATTTGGGCTTTTTAGGTCACTGCGTGGACGAGTAAAAATGTGCCACATGGCACCCCTAGGTGATGCCATGTGGCACACCCAGAAGGTGCCACATGTCCAACATGATGTCAACATGTACAGGTGGGTGAATTAGAGGCTGCCACGTGGCACCCTTGAAATGCCCAATGAGGGCCTGTGAAAAAATATTTAAAAAAATATATGTTAAGGGTAGCCGCCAATTCTGGGGCTATTCTGCCATAAATGGAATATTCCACCAAATATAGCAACAACTAACTGTCTTCTAAAAATAGCTAGCATTTTCGCCAAATATAACAGGTTCCGCCAAATTAGCCGCTAGAAATAGAGTATCCACTATATTTAGCGCGTGCTAGAATCTCTGCTAACTAAGTTCTAAACTTAGAGGGGGTGCACACCAAAATGGTTTTAATTGTTCGCCAAAATGGTAAGGTCCATGGGATTCAACCCCGGGACCTCCGCCAACTAAACGTCCTAAATTTAGCTAAGCTACTAATGCGCCAAGCATGTCATTGATGACATAACTACCCAAAAAATGAGACATCCGGTTCAAGTTCACAACGTGTGCATTCAGAGCAGAACACACCAACGCATGGCCTGTATGGCCTAGTATAGAATCCGTACAGAATGTTACAGAATCTGTAAGGACTGTACGGATTTTGGTCGCAAACCGAGGCAAGGTTGCCTCTTGGGTCCAGAAAGTGCCCGGCTCGGATCGAGATGTGGAGACAGTCATTTTTAGGTAAAATGACGTTATGAATGAAGTGGTGATGTTAGTTTCTTGATCTGAGAAAAAATTTAGCAGATTAATTCCAGAATGAGTCATTTATTGCAGATGCAGTGGCATGGTAACCGAGGCAGAGGTGTCTCTTGGGCCTGAAAGTGTCTGACTCGGATGGAGACGATTTGACAGTCATTTTTGGGTAATCCGACGACGTGAATTCAATGACAATGTCTATTTTTGCAACAAAGCTTCATATCAACAAGCTAAGTGTTGGAGAAGCCAATGTAAGCATGATTTTCATTATGATGTTTTTTTCATTAATTGTTGCAGCATAGCATGCGTGTTATAGGTCTAAAGGAGCAGAGAGAAGCTGCAACAAGTCAACAAGATTAGCTTATTCCTTCTATCTATTTATTTATTATCTTCCTTTCACATCAAATCAATCAGTTATATGTGACAGAGAAATTGTGTCACTTGCATGACAAGTGGCCAACGAAGAAGTTCTGATTCTTGTGGGTTCCAAGATCTTTTGTATGGGCTACATATTTATGTTTTGGATCTGAGCAGCATATCTAAGGATTTTGATGGCTCCATGTTGATGGTGGTCATATTTTATTCTTCATCTTTTTTATGTATTGAGTATGTGGGAATGATGGCCATGTCAGCATCATGGATTCCTCATGAGTATGAGAACTTGTGAAGCTGATACATTCCTGATCACATTCCGATCTCTTGTTGCCGTCACCGAAGAGGGACTTTGGCCTTACAACTTGTAAAGAAGAGACATCATTACATCGAGAAGAATAAAGCAGTCAGGCTTTGAAGCATGACCTAGAGAGGTAGCCCACTGCAAGGGTGAACTCCATTATCAAGTGAAGGGTCTTATCCATTATGTGTATTATGTTCTTATGTTGTTTTTCCATGAATTTCCGCACATAGGATATTAAAGGCAAGCATGCCATATTTCACATAAGGAAGACTAAAGAGGTTTTCATTCACTTTGAATTCAAGCAAATAAGACTTCAACTTTACCTTTTATTGCAAATCACTCAAGTAAAATGATCTATTACTAACCCTTTTGAAGGAGTGATTGAACAACCAATTATTGTAAACTTATTGCTCCCAGGTTCAGATCACAATGCTAGTTCATTAATATTGATTCCCAAGGGGCGAAAAGAGGCCTTGATATCATTTGGAACCCGACCACAATCATTCTTGAGAACTTATTTCCTACCAAACAGACTATCTCTGCATAATATCGCATGATCAACTCTCATAAAGAGGGATTTCTAACCGATGTTTATGGGATGCATATCCATTATAAAAAAAATTGATTTCTAGAAACTTTGGAAGGCCTCAGAGAAATCATCCAAGACATGTGATGGATTCTAGATGGGGAATTCAACATCATTCTCTCCCTGGAGGAAAAGAGAAGTGGAAATCACCAATTGGATGGTGACAGTGAGGGATTCAAGAATATCATCAAAAATGTTCGCCTGGTGGATCTTGAAAACATCAATGGCGACTTCTCCTGGACCAACAAGCGATCAAGATCCCATCAGATTGCTTGCCACTTAGATCTCTTCCTCATTTCAGAGCCTTTAATGTTGGATGGTATTCTCATGGAATCTAACATCTTTTTTGTAGTTGGCTCTGACCACTGGCCCATCTAACTATGGATTGATGTTGAGAGCCCCCTTTCCATAAACCATTTCATTTTGAGAATTTTTGGCTATCCCACCCAAATTTCTAAGAAAACGTCCAACACTGGTGGGAGGAGGCTGCCATTATGTATGGCACTCTAGTGTACCGATTCCAACAAAAACTAAAAAAATTCAATTAACATCTTAGAGAGTAGAATAAGAATGTCTTTGGAAACATATTTCAATCCCAAAGGGATCTGGAATAGAGGCTGAAGGAAATACAACCAAAGATCATTACTCGGGGATACTCAGAGAAACTGAAAATGGAGGGGACACACATTAAGCACCATATGGAAGAAAGGTGCAAGAAAGAAGAAAATCTCTGGAAAAAAAAGTATAGTGTCCAATGGCTGAAAGAGGGTGAAAGAATTTCCAAATTCTTCCATTGATCCATGATTCAAAGAAGGCACATTAACTGAATCACCAAGATGGAAGATGCCCAGGGACAACCATCATGGATAATCCTAGCATAGAGAAATAATTAGTCAACTATTATCAAGAGCCACTGATGAAGCCATTCCCAAACAAATCATAAGACATAGCTAAAATAAATCAACACATCCCTTCATTGATCACTAATGAGTAGAATGAAACTCTCCTAAGGCCAATAAATCTATAGGATATTGATCGAACCATCAAAGACATGCCCATCGGAATATCCTCAGGTTCAGACAAATTTACCATAGACTTCTTCCACCATTATTGGCACTTGGATAAGGAAGAAGTATGGAAACTCATAGAGAACTCCAGGAAAACTCAAAGTGTACTTCCATCACTCAATGCCACTTTTATCACCCTCATCCCCAAGGAGGAACGTGTATCTCACCCAAAGCAGTTTCAACCGATCGTGCTTTGCAATGTCATCTACAAGCTTCTCACAAAGGTAATTTCACTTCACCTCAAATTGCTTCTTCCTTTCATTATCTCTCATGAACAATCAGGTTATGTAGAGGGATGCTAAAACATGGACACTATCATCCTGGTGCATGAGGTTATTCACTCCCCAAAGTCTTCCGGAACTCTTGGTATGCTCATTAAGCTTGATCTCTCTAAAGCCTTTGATAAATTGAGCTGGCAGTGCATGAGCTCACTCCTTCTAGATTTTGGTCTCAATGAGAATTAGGTAAACTGAGTCATGACCCTCACATCCTCATCTTTTTTCTCCATTTTGATTAATGGTGTGCCCTCTCGCCCCTTTCCCCTTTCTAGAGGAATTCGCCAAGGGGATCCCATCTCCCCCTTCCTTTTCATCATCATGACTGAAGGTCTTAACCACCACAACAAGTCTTCCATCAATGATGGCTCTCTCAAAGGTCTCTCCCTTCATGGTATACTGTAACACCCTGTTCCCCCCAGTCTGTAAAAATAACTATACTGGCCAAGAACTATGGAAAACTCAAAGACGTGAATGTGTGATTTGAATGGACCTTAGTATAAAAGGTCGATGAATGTAAATAATGTTATGAATATATGTTGTAGGACTGCTGGGAGGGGGATGTGCTGAAAAGAGACCACGATGGATGATGAAAGGTGGTGGAAGGCACCTGGAATGGTGGCATTAACTTCCACTGAAACCAATACCGTATTTGGTATTTACTGGCCCGAATACCACGAGTGGATCGCTGGCCCTGAAATGAATTTCTCGCCAGGTTGGTAGGTA